>JAVTVY010014348.1:0-59546 GCA_036873755.1 Hanleya hanleyi
AGACCCTCATACATACCCCAATGCAGGCGCAGACGTGAAGTGCCCGGATGATAGACACGGACGTCACCGAAAAAAACACATACAACTCGTCACATACAGTCGCCCCCCTCAATACCTTCATACATACCCGAAAAGATACGGACGTTATCTAAAAGACACGGACTTTACCGAAAAGACACGGACGTCACCGAAAAGACACGAACTTCACCGAAAAGACACGGACTTTACCGAAAGGACACGGACGTACCCGAAAAGACACGAAGGTGAACGACATTGTGGAAAACCCCCACAGACAGGTTAGCACATGCATTCCTATCATGTTCACAGGTTACGCCCGATTCACGCATAATAAAAGGATTGATTTGTGTTGTTGTTGTTGCTCTGTTTTTTGGACTAACCCATCAGAATAGTACGTATCACGGACTACACCCGTAGAGCTACGTCTAGGTGGGCATGTGTGACATGGTCTATAAAACACGTCTCTCTGGATCCCACACATTCATTCCTACGGTTGCAGAGCCATGACGGACACCCGTCCCTATGCGACTCGCATTTTACAGCATGCGACCGTGGTTAATTCACTCACGGGTTACCGAGCAGTGGTTCGGTCCATGTCTTCAGATGGCGACGACAACGAGGGGCGACGCCAGATCCTGAACGAGTTCACAGAAGCGGTCCTCGACAGAGTGCACTCGATGGAGAGGTGTGCGATCACTCACCACTACTGGACTATGACAGCCATCCTTGATGCTCGGGCTATGGACCACGAGCGCTCACGCCGGAATCAGCGACGGCTGGTTGGCCTAGTCATGGCCTGTGCCCTATTGACCCTGGCGCTGTGGCATTGACAGTGGCACCTGACTATAAATACGAGGGTCAGACACAGTGTGCGTCATTCACCGATCGTCATCGGGTCAACCATGTCACCAGTTCTACGAGCCATCGTTCCCCTTACACCCCGGGTGGGTTACACCTCTATGAAGATAAAATCACCCTCGTGGAAGACCGTGGAGATGTTTGCTGGTCGCGCACTGAGACCGTATCGAATACGGTTACGCTACACCGTGGCGGCTGGACCAAATTCAAACGGGTGTTGAGCGGCGAGCTCGACGGACACCTCATTCACATAGACAATGCCATCTACGTACACCGTGGACCCTTCTTTCCACGCCTGGGCCGCTACCAAGACCCTACGCGAGGCTTCACCCTAGACCCCGATCTGTGGACAGCCTTCGAGAAAGTGTTTACACCGGACAGCTGTTTACACCGGACGAGGGGTCATCAGACGAGTTGGAGTGGGCTCGTGCCCTGAGAGAAGCGGCGGCAGAACCCAATGAACAAATGTCTAGCCATGAACCAGACGACGATGCCATTGATTACCCGGCTAGACTCAGTCAGCCCAGTGACATGACCACCCGATCCTTTGATCTCACGGGGTTCTCCCTATAAATACGAGAGACAGTCAAATCTGGTACCATTCACGTACTGACCATGACGGAGCATATAACACTGGCGTATCTCGAGGAGTTCCTGCACGTGTATGCGGATAAGATCGATATCATGGAGGAGGTGGGAGACATCTGTGATGCGGCCCTACACAACCGTGCCCGGCCCACATTCGTCTGTCCCGGGAGGGCTGGACCAAATTCAAACGGGTGTTATCTGGTGAACTGGACGGCGACCTCATCCACTTGAGTCACGATGTGTACATCCGACGCGGCCCTTTCTTTGCTCAATTGGCTCGGCTAGATGGGGGTACAGTGCATTTTACCCTTCACCCTGATCTATGGTCAGCATTGGAAGATGCCGTGGTAGATGTGAATCAAGTGCTTATCAAGCGGTCATCAGACGAGTTGGACTGGTCATTTACCATGGACACTGTGGAAGCCAACGAAGAAAATCAGAAAGAAACTCCGGCCCAAGATATACCCGTTATAAATAAACGATAGAGCCAGGATCCATCATCATTTGTCACCATGAAGCGCTGGGAGAAGGTGTTGGATAACTTATGCTACAGTCCCGACAGTCCGGCAGCCTATAGTGCATTGTCGGCTCTCTATCGAGCGGCCAAACCCCAGGTGATACAACGTGCCCAAGTCCGAGATTGGTTAAGAAAACAAGACACCTATACCTTACATCGATCTGTCCGTCGCCATTCTCTACGGAACCGGGTCATTCGTGGGAAGAATAGATGCCCAGTGGCAAGCGGATTTGGTCGATATGAGCGCCTTTGCCAAACACAACGATGGGAATCGATATATCTTGACGTGCATCGATATCCTATCGAAGAATGCGTGGATGGTACCCATCCGGACGAAAACGGGGGCGAATCTCATAGCGGCGTTCAAAGACATCTTCAAGACCGGGCGCAAACCTTTGTATTTGCAAACCGACGAAGGCACGGAATTCTTCAACAGACCGTTCCAACAGTTTCTGAAAGCCCAGAAGGTGTTTTTCTTCCATACGTACAACGAGACCAAGGCTTCCGTGGTGGAAAGGTTCAACAGGATATTCAAAGGCCGCATGTATAAATATTTCACCTATAAGAATACAAGGCGGTACATCGATGTTCTCCCGAAACTTGTGAGTGGTTACAATCGAGCCTATCATCGGAGTATAGAGAGAGCCCCCATTACCGTGACCCAATGCAATGAAGCCCAAGTCCGCCGTGTCTTGTACCCCAGGCCATCGCAGCGAACGCCGAAGGCGGTGTACAAGGTCGGGGACCCTCTACGGATCAGTAAAGTCAAAGGTCAATTTGAGAAAAGTTACTTGCCCAACTGGAGCGATGAGCACTTCCTGATTAAACGGCGCCTACTCCAACAGCAGCGAGTCTATGAACTGGAAGATCTTCAAGGGGAACCGTTGCTAGGGACGTTTTACGAGATGGAATTACAGCCTGTCGTAAAAACAAAGCAAGATTACTACACGGTGGAGCAGATTATGAAAACGGAACGTCGACGTGGCAAACTGTTTCATTTCGTCAAATGGCAAGGCTGGCCCAGTTCCTTCAATTCCTGGGTCGCTGCCAACCAGGTGAAACGACTATAAAGCCAGACACCACTACCGTCATCCTTCATTCTACGTTCGACCACAGTGCTATGGACAAACAGCAGCTGCCTCTGAACACAGCGTCTCCCAAAACGCGCAAAGCGCAAGTGGGCTTTGTGGTGATAGTGCTAACCCTGCTGAGTGTGTTGTACGGAGGTGTGTTTTACGACGTAGCCTATGTCAGCACGCTACTTGACCAACTGAGAACACCAGCCATCAGTGAAACCAGTCTACAGATAGCACCAGTCACCTCCGTGATCGAAACGAGCCCAGTCATCACCACACCACGTGTACAAGCCACAACGAGCTCCACACCAAGCTCCACACCTACACCAAGTACACCCACTACGTCTGAAAACCCACCGGATTTCATCCCTCACACTGAACAGACAACGACGACCGACGTTATACCCACCACCATCATCACTCACAGTGAACAGACAACGACGACCGACGTTGTACCCACCACCATCACTCCAGTTCACTCGTACGAAATTTACAAGAGCGGGTTACCATGACAGCGCATACAGCTCGAACCATGGACCCTCGGTGGCAGCATCCCTTCACTTGCGTCATCGCAGGACCGACGGGCTCCGGCAAAACGCACTCTGTCAGGAAGTTCCTTCAACACGCCGACAGCTTGATCACCCCACCTATTGGCCGAGTGGTGTGGTGTTACGGAGAATGGCAGGCAGCGTATGTAGCAATGTCCCACATCACGTTCGTGGAAGGCCTACCCAACCTGGTCGATTTGGAACCCGACACCTTGGTGGTTCTGGATGATCTCATGACGGGGACGGATGACCGGGTCACCCAACTCTTTACAGGCAGCCACCATCAACAGCTCAGCATCATCTACATTGCGCAGAATCTGTTCACTAAAAGCAAAGAACATCGGAACATCAGCTTAAATGCCCACTACCTGGTGGTCTTTAAAACCCCGAGAGATACCACTCAACTGCTGCACCTGGCGAGACAGATGTATCCCGGCCGCACACCGTTTGCGTTGTAAGCCTTTAAAGATGCCACAACCCCTCAGCACGGGTATATGCTCTTCGACCTCAAGCAAGCCACCCCCGACCACCTTTGACTACGGACCGGCATCTTTCCCGGAGAGGCCCACCACGTGTACATGCAAAAATAATGTAAACACACCCACAGTGGCTCCCCCAGCTGGAGTATGTGTTTGATGATGGGGATAATAAAAAGAATGAATACCACTGCATGGTTGGCTTTGTCTCTGTTCTCTGAGGTAGATAAAAAGGGCCGAGTTGTGTGTTCTGGCATTAGTTGTACATGATGTCTGCGCGAGTACGGAAGCACGCTCCGACGCTCCGTGTATTGAAGACGGCCCCACCCGAGTTGGTCCGAACCATTGTACGCGGTGCCGACCCTGACCTTGGACGCTGTCTGTGCGAGATCGGGTACAACCTGTTAAAAGGCAACGTACCACTGACTCCGGCTCAGAAGACCAAGTTGACCAAGCATAAGACAGGTCTCCGAACCTTAGTCCAGAAGCGAGTCTCTCAAACACAAAAGAAAAAGGTGTTACAGAAAGGCGGCTTTCTCGGGGCCATCTTAGCACCGTTGATCGCTTCCGTGTTGGGTCCAGTATTAGGTGGACTCTTCGGCCGACAATGAACCACACGAAAAAAATGGTCCTCGTCGAACCACGGTTCCTTCAAAACCTCCAGTCGCTCACCCTGTCCCACCTACGGTGAAGACCATAAACACCCTCGATGGAGAGATGCAACAGATCTTACAAAGACCGGTGTTAAGCGACAGTGAGAAAGTACAACGGTACAATGAGACGCTTCAACGGTACATGACGTTTATGGACCAATACAAAACCCTCTCTACCCCACCACCACCACCACCACCACCACGTGACACACCGCCGACCTCAGCACCGCTCCAACAGCCGCCATTACCAGGGGTACCACCCACAGCCCCACAGAGGGTGGAAGACGAAGTGCAGAAGAGTGTACCTGCATGGTTCAAGAAACAAGCTGGCCTGGTATTACAACGGATGAAACAGAATCCTAACATGACTTGGAATGATAAAGGCGAACTACTGGTACAGAATCAGGTGGTCCCAGGCACCCACATGACGGATTTAGTGAATGACCTAATGCGTAAACGCAGGTCGCACACGGATCCTCGAGGATGGGAGGTCTTCGCTCAAGGCTTGAAAGACATGCATGTACCACAGGAATTGGTGGGGAACCCCCACCGCTGGGCCTTTATGCAGCGAACCCAGCTATCGCCGAGTGGCACACTACCTTCTTGGGAATCCGAATGAGAACCGGAGTCACCCCCCAAACACCACCACCACAACGGGCACATTCTTTTCAGACCTTTAAAAAACCATCCTTGATCAGGACACCCCACGTCTCCAGAGCCGTGACACGTAGCAAGTCACCGCGACGAACACGACACCGGACACAACCGCCCAAGGCCTGGAACACCTATTAAAACCAACAGCAGCAGCAGGACAGCTTAGTCGCCATGTTTTACCTCACCCTACCCAGTAACAGTTCGCTGGATGTGTTTCCTGACAAGACCTTGGCCAAGTACGTGACCCAGATACCACAACCGTTGCATTTACCTGGGCGCTGGGAATGTGGCCTCGTGGATATCCAATATCCTTACTCGTGGTACAACGTGCGAGCCAATGAAGTGTGGTACGAGGTGACCTACGAAGGAAAAGACACCCGACTCACCCTCCCCGAAGGCCAATACGATACTCCCAAGGAGTTCATGGGTGGGCTGTCAAGACTTGCATTATAAGGCTCTACGGGGGGTCACGAATACTTCGAAACCCATCAAATCCTTTCCCTTCAAGAATCACGTGGACTTCGATTACAACGCACACAACGACAAGGCACAGCTTATCGTCTCCGCCAACGCGAGTGTCGTATTGAGTCCTATCCTACAGCAAATGCTGGGTTTCGATCTACAGACGTTCGCTGATCCCACCGCCCACCAAGGCGAGATCCCGATGGATATGAAGTCGGGTATGTACGGACTCTACGTCTACTCGGACGTGGTGGACAACCACATCGTGGGCGATATCAACACACCTCTGTTACGGGTGGTGCCCATTAAGAAGACGTATGGAGATCAAGTCACCCACAGTTTCACCCACATGCTCTACCTACCCGTACGACAAACCGACATCAACACTATCACGGTGGATATAAGAGATGACACGGGACGACCGGTGGCATTCGAACGCGGGAAAGTGGTGCTGACACTTCATTTTCGACAAGCACGTGCTCCCCACTTTGTATAATGAAGGTGCCTTACGAGTGCGATGCACGCAGCTATATGGACTATTATGCCCAACAGGCCGGCGGTGGCCTTCCGGTCTTTAGTGGTGCACGCATGCAACGAGGACATGGACTGGGGAACATACTCGGGAGCATCGTCAAAACGTTCCTGCCCTTGGTGACGCGTGGGGTGAAAGCAATCGGCAAACAAGCGGTACGCAGTGGACTGCAAGTCGCCGGTGATGTCTTGGGGGGTACGGCACCCAAAGAAGCCTTGAAACGGCGGGCCAAAGAAGCAGGAGGCGTCTTAGTGGCCAAAGCACAACGCACCGTAGGGAATAAAAGACCTGCACCACCGAGACCACGCACCAGTCGACGACCGACCCAGCGACGACGCACATCGAAGACCCAGGATATCTTTTCTTAAAACATGTCCTTGATCCACGCAGAGTCCTGCCCCTCCACCAACAGTGAATTTGATTTGTGGACCGTCCCGCCCACACAGACCAGTGCCGAACAAGGATTATGGGTGGAGCATCTCCCGCTGTCCAGCATCAACGAAACAGGGCCCATCGAGTTCACCATCAGTAATGCGGATACGGCCTATGTGGATTTAGCCCATACATACTTGTATGTGAAAGCCAACATCGTCAATGGAGATGGCTCCAGAATCGTCGATCAAGCAACGGTGGGCCCGACGAATCTCTGGCTGCACTCGATGTTTCAACAGGTGGATATATTTCTCAGCGACAAACTCATCAGTGACTCGACCAACACGTACCCCTACCGAGCCTACATCGAGACGCTGTTGTCGCATGGGCGAGAGGCTAAAAAATCTCAACTGACAGCCGCTTTATTCTACCAGGACACAGCCCAGCACATGGGCGTAGAGAACGACAATGTGGGATATAACAAACGGAAGGCTTTGGCCGCGAACGGCGTTGCGGTGGATCTCATGGGTCGACTGCACGCAGACATCTTCATGCAAGACCGGTACCTCTTGAACAAGATCCCCGACCTTCGCCTTGATGGCCGCTAACGTAGACGGGCATGCAGCTGACTATAAGATTGTCATCCAAGACGCAGTCCTGTATGTCCGAAAAGTGAAACCGAATCCAGCCGTTCAATTGGGACACCTCAGAGCCTTGGAAACAAAACCAACCCAGTACCCTATCCGACGTGTGCAAACCAAAGTGTCTGCTGGAAATATGAGCGCCAACAAAGAAAACCTGTTCCTGGGGGAACTACCCAAGCGATTGATCCTGGCCTGTGTGGAAAATACCAGTTTCAGCGGAGCCTACCCAGAGAACCCGTTTGACTTTAAACATTTCGGCATCAATTTTGTGGCCCTGCATGTGGATGGACAACAGGTCCCAGCCACGGGCTTAACACCGAACTTTGGGCGCGCGAATTTCATTCGAGCCTATCAGAGCCTGTTTACAGCCACCGGTCAAATCAACCAGGACGAAGGGAATATGATCAGTCGGGAGGACTACGGGAACGGATAAACATTGTTCTGTTTCGATCTGACCCCCACCTTAGAGAACGACCATCAGCTGGCCCTCGCCAAGCAAGGCAATTTACGGTTGGAAATCCACTTTGCACGAGCCCTCCGGAGCACCATCAATGTGATCTGCTACGCCGAGTTTGACAACATCATTCAAGTGGACAAGGCGCGCAACGTGCTGTGTGACTTCTCCATCTAACATGGATACAGGCCAGATAACCACAGTGCTGGAGAATGATCCAGAGACACGTGTGGTCTTTCAAGGGATGTTCGCCCGAGATATGTTCCCATTAGACCGTATGTATCCTGCTGCCTACGTTCTCAGCACGGACCCGATGGATCGGCCCGGTGAACATTGGGTGGGCGTGTACTTGACAGAACAGCAGGGGGAATACTTTGACCCGTACGGCCTGCCACCCCTCCATCCCGATTTAACAGACTTTATGGATCAAGGCACAGAGACGTGGTGTTGGAACAGTCAAACGTTGCAAAGCCTGGCCAGTAGCGTGTGCGGACAATATTGCTTGTTTACCTGTACCATCGATGCCGGGGAAGACCCTTATCTACCATCGTACAGATGTTTGACGAGTACCCCAAGGCCGAGGACCGCGATGTACTCGTATATGACTGGGCCGTCCATCATTTCAATGTACAAGCCCCGTTCTGAGCTTAAGTTCTTTCAATGTACACAAGCCCGCTGTTCTGGGCTTAAGTTTACAAGCACCATGTTCTGGGCTTCAGTTCTTTCAATGTACAAGCCCCCTGTTCTGGGCTTCAGTTTTCACGTGGTTGTTCTCACGTTGTTGTTGTTACTGAATAAAAAAATGAGATCTCACCAAAAAACGCTGTCTTGTGTGTTTTCTATATGAGCATAATGCATGAAACTGGCTTTGAACACCGTATTAGCCAATCAGTGGCCTAGAATGGAGCCAAAGGTAACCCATCTATGTCCAGAAAACATTACCCGGGTGTACAAGAACCCGGATGTAGGCGCGGACGTAGGCGAAAGCATCCCAGTACCCGGATGTAGGCGCAGACGTGAATTCTAGTACCCGTCCATTGGTTCTTTTATCGATCGCTCATTGGCTCTTTTTCTCGACCGCTGATTGGTCCAAATGGAACTGCCCATCCTTCCCAGGTTAATTTACAATCCCCTTTTGGGGTTCAAGCTCTGTTTATCGATGCCGCAACACTGTTGCCGAACCTTGCCTAAAAGGAGACCTTGGACCTTTTGACCTGGATGTGACCTTTTGACCCGACTTTCATCCGCGCACTACCGGTGATGACGCGCGCGCGCGTGCGGCCGGAGAACCCGCGCGCGCGCGCTGTAGCCGGGGCGGGCCGGGCCGGAAAAAACCCGGAGGTTGAACATCCGCACGTCTAAGGGAAAATTGGAACTCTTCTGGGTTTGGAAGTGAAACCCGGAAGTGACGTCACAACCCACGTGACCTGCGCAGCAGAATGAAAACGATACCCTAGTCTAGCCCCCTCACATAGTGCTCACATGGATACCTCACTCGATCCAATCGGCCCACTAGTGTCTCCCCTAGATCCCAAAACGTCTATTTCCATACACTTTTTCTATTGCGCATGCGCAGAATGACGATATTCCTACCCCACATCCACCCCATCGGTTGTCCCCTCACATAGGCTTCACATTGATACCTCACTCGACCCCATCGGACCATTAGTGGCCCACCTAGATCCCAAAACGTCCACCCCTTATGGACCTATACACCCATAGCCATGCAGTATAGGCCTATGGGCCTACCCAGGCCTCGGTGACTTTTTCCAAAAAATTTACCGTTTCGCTCCGGGACCCTTCCCATCGTGTTCTAAATGACGAGACGTGAAAAACAAATCCAAGCAACCCATATCACAATGAACGTGTGTGAATTTCCCAGGTTGGACCTATAGCCCCCATGGCCAGCCTATGGGCCTATATACAGACCTCGGTGACGTTTTCCCCAAATTTCACCGCTTCGCTCCGGGACCCCTCCCATCGTGTTTTTCTCGACGAGACGAGAAAAAAGAGACCCCACAACCCATAGTAAAGCCCACGAAAAAAAAATTGACCATCCCCATACCCCATACAGGCATTTTCCCTTATATTGTATAATACAGACCCCTATTGTAGAGGTAAAGTCCGTATTCCGCTTTTTATATTTTCGGAAAAAAATTCCTAATTTTACATGCACCCACCCCATTGACTTGATAGGCAGGCCCCGATAAGCCCGTGGACCGATATTAGCCCTTTGGACTAGAGTTGATAGGGGTTTTCCCCTATTTTAGGGGTAAAGTCCGTATTCCGCTTTTTATATTTTCGGGAAAAAATCCTAATTTTACATGCACCCACCCCATTGACTTGATAGGCAGGTCCCAATAAGCCCGGGGACCGATATTAGCCCTTTTGGCTAGGGTTGATAGGTGTTTTCCCCTATTTTAGGGGTAAAGTCCGTGTTCCGCTTTTTATAGTTTCGGGAAAAAATCCTAATTTTACATGCACCCACCCATGATTGGATGCCCCTTTACGAATGCTTCACTTTGATACCTCACTCGACCTAATCGGACCATGCAGCGTATTTGAAGTCTAGGGGCTACTTTTTCTCCGCGGAAGCTTTTTTCGGCGACCGCATCACCGCCAGACCGCATCACCGCGGAAGAATACATGCCCATGACCGCCACGTGACCGCCATCTACCGCCACAGAGGTCAAAGGCGTGCATGAGCGCTTCCTATACTTTAACCTGGAAACAGCGCCCCCTGGTGGATGCAAGAGTTATCTCCCACGGCAAAAGTTGGCTTTAAATGCCGTGGACATACTACGTCATACGGCAAGGTCACGCTCCATTCACCCAGACCGGAGGTGACGTCATACGGGACTGGTGGCACCCCTGGCGGAAAAAGGGGACCAAGAGTTACCTCCCTGGAAAACCTTGCTCGAAATACGCATTCCCTACTACTAACGCGCATGAGCAGCCAGGGAACAGCAGAAAAAGGGCATTTGTATGGACGTTTTGGGGACAGAGATGGACTATCCGTGATCCAAATGGGCCGTGGGTCGTATCCTATTGAAGCCCTAGTAGAGCATTATCTGACTAGGATGGTTTGTTGAGGAACTGCCGTCAGTCTAATGCTGGGAAGAAAGTGCCCCCGCGTCTTCTATACTTAGTCCCATAATGTCTTAACCCCATATGGCCTGGGCGATTTGGGGTGTACCGCAGCCTGGCGGGGGTGCGTGGGGGGGGGGGGGCGGAAAGTGCCCCCTATGTATTTGCGCTATCACTAAGGCTAAAGGGCTGAAACGTACCACACTATATCTTTGGGTCAAGCTCTACAGGAAAATGTAAAAAAAAAATCAATTTGTCCGCCACAACGACGTCACAGTGACGTCATTCTCAAAAAGAGCATTTTTGGGATGATTTTTTGGTCAGAATTTCTGAATTTTTTTTTATTTTCGTTTTTTCTTCGCAAAAACTACATGATAAATTAGTACATAATAATCTGATATTGAAATAAAATAGGTTTTACCCACTTTTCCATGCCGAAAAGCAAAAATTCTGAAGAAATGTGACTGTAAACATCACTTTTCTGGTACCCCACATGCCCGCCATCATGAATTTACCCATGATCATAAAAATAGGCTAGAAATGACCCCAATATGATAATCTACAAAGTCACGAACTCTCGGCTCTCAATTTTTTGTCGTTCCGGAGATAGGAGCAGATCCGGACATGTCATATGGGGTTAATGCTTTCACACAGACAGTTGGGAGCAAGAAAGATCAACACGTTCACAAGTTTTCAATTGGTTTACTATCCCCTCCATCACACCACAACCACCCTGGAGGATCCGCGCCTGGTGTGTTTACATAAAAGTATGGGGTGTTTCAGACGCATCGGCGGCTTATCTTGCCTAAACAGAAGCCGCCATTTTGTGCTGCATCTATCATATTCGTTCATACCCATTAGATGTATTCCCGGCTGCTGTTGTCCAATCAGAAAGGGCGATTTAGTGTTGCGTCAACCGTCGGCCATGATCGCTTTTGTCCGTTAGACGTACCCCTAGCAGCTGCTTCGCATTTTGATTGCATTTTGCTGGAGGCCCATATCCTCTTTTAAGTGACGCTTGGTCTTGGTGATGGACCTATGCGTGGGGTTGCCTTTCATTTCAAGCGATAGCAGGCTATACTCTTCCTAGATCGCCATGGCTGTTTTTTTTCTGATGCAGGGGCACATTTGGATGTACGCCTGTTGCAAGTTATCCTGGCCAGTGTTCTCGATCTCCTCAGCATGATTATTAATAGATGCCGCCACAATAGGAGGCCAAAAGGTAGGTTCTTCCTCACTCAGGTTTCCCTGGGGCGTAGCCTGATTATCTGAGGTCAAGCTCTCTGTATCAGTGGATAAACTTTCAGCAGTCTATAATCAGTGTCACTCGGTGGACTCTCAGCAGCCGAAGTGTCAGTATCTGCCTCAGTGGGCTCCTCGGCGTCTTCACCCCAATGTATATTCTTATGGTGTCACATCATATCGTAGTGTCTGGCGAGCACGCGTTTGACAGTTGTGTTAGTTGGAGGCTAAGGTGTAATTTCCCGTCTACAGCTGCATCTCCATAAAGATTTGAAATGCCTCATGCAAGGACAGCAGATTCTGGGCACGGGTAGTTGTGTTGGTATCCTCTTTGAGTAATATCTGTTGTTTTTTACCTGCGGCACGCAGGTCTACGGGAGGCTCGCGTTGTTGTTGTTCTTCTTCTTCTTGTTCTTGTGACTTTTTGAAATGCGCATGCGCTAAGAGAGTGTGATCTCTGCCACACTTTTCTTTTCAACCTCCGATCTCACATGAAACCACTGTCTTCAAGCGCGTTTGAATTCATTTGCAACTATATTCGGTGGAATGAATTATTGCTTCGTTGATTTCCGTTCAGACTTCAATTCTCTTACGTCAGTCGCTTTAAAGCTGTCGGTCGTCACATCAGTCACTGTCTTCAGATATTACCATTTTCATTGAACAGTATGCAGATGTATACACAATTTAAGATCCTTGGATTTCTTATATACCAAAGAAGATGAGCCGCAACCTTGTCGGTGGTTCAGCTAATTTGCATACAGTCCCAGGCGACTGTCTTAGAAAGTAGAAAAATAAGTTCACTACTTCTAGTAATCATTTTATCTACCCAATCTAGATAAAACACAAATTGGCGAAGAAGCATAACAAGTAACGCATTATCATTATGATTAACATTGAATAATACTTGGTATCAAATTATAGATCATGCATCATAAAAACAAACGCAACAATTACGTTTCAGAAGTAAGCGGAACAACTCAGCAACTTTCACCGAATAAAGATGTTTAACTTTACCCCCAAGCAATTCGCATATATGGAAATATGTTTTGAAAGGAAGAATAACTTAACCCTATGTGGGAATCGAAACAATGACCCTCCAATCCCTGGACTTGCACTTAATGGTAGCTATACCGATTCATTGATAATACTCAAAACTGACTTTATGCGCAAACGGTTTTATAATACATAAATGACTATGTACTATTTAATGAGTCCGACAACCCTATGCGCGAACAGTACATCATAGTTATATTGTGTACTTTCGGTTACAAGCATGAAATTTGGCACATAGCTATTTCGAATGATCCTCTTTCGGAACACAGTCCCTCTATCCTCATTCTCGCAAGCCAGGGCCTTGCTTCGCTGGTATTGATGTTCTCGTCCTCTTCCGCACTCATAATCCCTTTAGAATTGCATTAATCACTTCCGTAAAATCAATACTTATGTGTATCAGCAGACAACGGGCAGAAACATGTTGCATTTGACATCATTCTCTCAAGTCAGAGCCCATTTCTGCTAGAACTTACTGGTTCTACACTTCACAATTTACGTTACTTTGTCAATCAGTTTTACGAATGAAATTACGTCATATATTAGCAGATACTGACCATAAAAGCGATCTATTTGACCTCGTTGTCATTGTCTTAGCTATACCGACTCATTGATAATACTCAAAACTGACTTTATGCGCAAACGGTTTTATAATACATAAATGACTATGTAGTACTTAATGAGTCCGACAACCCTATGCGCGAACAGTACATCATAGTTATATTGTGTACTTTCGGTTACAAGCATGAAATTTGGCACATAGCTATTTCGAATGATCCTCTTTCGGAACACAGTCCCTCTATCCTCATTCTCGCAAGCCAGGGCCTTGCTTCGCTGGTATTGATGTTCTCGTCCTCTTCCGCACCCATAATCCCTTTAGAATTGCATTAATCACTTCCGTAAAATCAATACTTATGTGTATCAGCAGACAACGGGCAGAAACATGTTGCATTTGACATCATTCTCTCAAGTCAGAGCCCATTTCTGCTAGAACTTACTGGTTCTACACTTCACAATTTACGTTACTTTGTCAATCAGTTTTACGAATGAAATTACGTCATATATTAGCAGATACTGACCATAAAAGCGATCTATTTGATCTCGTTGTCAAAAAGCTAGGACCTTGATTTCCTTGAGAGTTTTTTAAATTTATTTTGATACCTTTCATATTGACTTGGAAGTCATTTTCGCGAATGCAATAATTTGATGTACCAAAAGATAATAACGAGAATTCGACATGATTCTCTTATACACGCAGACCTTGTTTAGTGAACTAACCCTGAAATTTCGCACTTAAATCACCTCCCGAATGACTTAATGACAAACATATTCGCGAATTGATTATAGGGCGATATCCATAGATACTGACAAGAAATGCTTCTTATTTGCAGAATTTGACTTAAAAAAAAAAATTAATAAAATTATCAACCTTCGAAAAGGCTTGACCAAACATGTCGGATGAGGTGATATCTCCTAAGGATGAAATAGGTAATCATTTGTATAGAAGGAGCAAATCATGCATTGATATTGGCTTGCTGCATGGAAAAGAGTGTCAAGGTACCGTATTTAGTTTGCAGATGATAACGCACATAAATGCAGAAACTTAATTTATTATTCTAATCCAATATCAAGACTGTCACAGGCCTCAATTTGAATCGTGAAAAATGTCATTATGCCTCTTGAACAGTTCGATAAAGCCTTCAACCCCATTCCATAGTTTCACAGATCAAAGTGATAGACCTGATAATAAATTCATTGAAAATTAACTTTGACGGAAATATAAATTTTCCATTTTGCTCGGCAAAGTAAGCGAGAAGGGAGACTGAAGAGCGTAGATGTTCGCGCTATGACTAAATCCTTGAAATTTGTTTGGATTTCCAAATATTTGAAAGCCTTTTTGATTTGCAAAAATCAACGGCTGAACGGAATGTTTTGAAACTTGGAATTCACGATACTTGTACCAAGACATTGCCAAAGCGATTATTGTGACTTCGTCTGTCAATTCAGTATAGACGGCACGGACCAGTCAACATCGTCGGATTTTGAACGAGGAAAGCGAATATATATATATTGTGTCAAATCTATTAGTCAATTCCTGCAATTGTGGGTTAGAAGTTGAAAATTACTTCCCTTGGCATGAAAACACTTGCAGATGGCGCTTTTTTCTACAATTACCACTACCTCCGCTGATATGTCTTTCACTGTATTATTGCCACTGCCGCAGGTTTTGACTACAATGTAGTCATTTCTCACTTGTTTATGCAGTAGAAGACATACCCTGGTCATCCATTGGATGTCATTCATGAGCGTGACCAGATGACAACGGGTTGATCTACCACGGTATTCCCAGCTTAAGCTATAGATCTTAATAATGCGTTCAAACAGGTGTTTCTTTTGTGCGATTGATATGGCACACGACGCTGTCCAGCTCATGCCTGGAGTTTTCAACACAAATGTTACTCCTTCGGTGTCCATATGGACCGGGTCCTTGTCCAACACTTTCATATGGGCTACGTGGTCGGCATATTGCTAATCCATAATCCAAAGACCCGTTTCATATAACAGCATTGGCACTGATTTCAAAAACAATAACAATCATAGTATACATACACATAGGCTAGTTTCCTGCAAGAGAGAATCCCATCCCAGAGCTCCGAGTTCTCAGCTATCTCATAGCCAAATAACGAGCTGTTGCATACACACACGACCTCAGCGTGGGTGTGTCGTTACAGTTCAAGCATGCTCTTAACCTTGTATCAGACGCATCGTCGGTTGAACTTGTACTTTTAAGAGCCGCCATTTGGTATTGCGTCTGTTTCCCACCATGTTCGTTCTTGCCCAATTGTTGTATTCTCGGCTGCTTTTCTCCAACCAGAAGTCATCATTTGGTTTTGTGCCAATCTTCGACCAGGTCGCTCGTATCCGTTTGTCCTAAGTGTCGTCCGGCAGTCCAGAATACTGTAACGGCAATATGACCTGAAGCAAATGTTTGACCACATTATTCTGGACTTCGATGGACGGTAGTCCGGCGTTCTCTTCCAAATGACGCCATCACCAGAAGTGACATCATCACCGGAAGTGAAGTCACCGCATGCATGGACGTTCACCTGATTGTGCCGTCTGAACACTATGGCTTGCAGCTATAGCGGAAAATTACACCTTAGCCTCCAATTGACACAATTGCTGGAGCCGCCAGAGCTGAGCGATATGGAGTTGGCCATATACATGCTCTGTGTGCAAACACTCGTTCACCAGACACTACGATATGATGCAACACCAGAAGAATATACATGGGTATGTGTGAGTGAGTGGGCAATAGGATTTAACGTCGTTTTCAACCTTGTTTCATTCATATCACGACGGTTTCTACATGTGCCAGAACACGAGAGTGCTCACAGTCCCTATTACCCTGGACACTGGTCAGCCCAGCCAGTACAGCACCCGGTCACCGATCCAAGTACTGACCGAGCTTAACGTTGCTGAACTTCGGTGATCTTACCGGTGTGTCCAATGCAAAAACCGTAGACACCGAGGAGCCCACTGAGGCAGACACTGATACTGACATTGCTGCGAGTCCACCCACTGATGCAGAGACTGCTGTATGGTGGTCGAGAGCTGCCACATGAGAAAAATGTATCCACACTGAATTCATAAAAAAAAATAATAATAATAACAACAACAAAATAAATAAAATATTGCCCTGCTGAAGACTGCCATTTTTTCCTTTTGTTTTTGCATTTTTTATTGTTAGTGAAAAAAAAACACAAGTAAGGGCTACTTCCCTTCTGCATGTTTACTCTATTGCAGATAAGTGAGAGAAGAATAGGTTAGAAAGCGACGGTGACGTCTTATTTTCATCACGACATGGTGTGACGATCAGTAAAGCAGGAGAGGCCGATGCTGAAACTGAAATATGTTACTGGAGTGGTAGGGTGGGAGAGTGACGGGGCTCACGGCAATTTGGGATTTCGGACAAATTAAAATGGAGATAAAAAGGGTCGTTTGTACTCAATAACTTGTGATTGCAGATTAACCAACGCTTCAAAACTTCAGGCGCATTAATTTATCTATTGTTCCATGTCCTAAAATTAGTTTGCCATTTGATGAATCAGTCAATGTTGTTTAAACAGCAAGACAGATGTTTGCCCTATTATTATGCTAATTACATTGATGGCATTTTATTTTTTTACTACCACCCGATGCGGATATATATGTTTGTATGCGTCTCAATAGGATTTTGCTGGTTGCATTATGTGGACAAATTTATTGAGTTTTACCTATACATTATAGAGAGCAGGAATGCCCTAACCTCCTTAATGCGACTGGAGTATTTAACGGAGGGATGGGTCGTTCACCACCGAAGCATAACACCCGAAGCCTCCTCCCCCGCACAATTATTTCGCCATACACATAACAATTGCGAGAAGTTTGGTAACAATGGGTTAATTATGTGATCTCATATCGAATTTGCTGTTTCGTATTATCAGTACCGGTAGTTACAATCGCCTATTTAAATGTTAATATATGATGTGATCCTATATACATTTGTTCGCGATACATGTTTTGATAGTACAATTATCGTCCCGTTACATGCTTGAATTGTCTCTCGCTTTAAACCAACGTGACGCCTTTTTCGGCTTTGTAGGAAATTGTTTATCATCGGAAAAGCTCGCCACATATAAAAGACAATGCATGGTTTTAATCTTCAATCCATTGGTGGATTATCAATTCGTGTCAACCAATCTACGACAGTTAGTCCATGAGCCAGACCCCAAAATTTCATCAATTGGTACCACCTGGGGTGACAAATTCTCATAATGTTTTTTTGAAAGTCCTATATCCTTAGATGCAAAAAAAACTTTGAAAACAATCCGGGACACACAGCTTAGTGGTAGTAATCACCTCTTAAAGACGAACACCTGTGTCCAATCTGAGGGAACAGATTTGGGGGTAGGGGAAATATAAAGTCGAATATCTTTGCAAGTAATGGTGATATAGTGACATTCGGCCACTCGAAATGTTAGTAATCTGATCCTCTATCTGTTGGTATCTGTTATATGCTAATATTTCACTTATGTAGGTCACCAGAGGTCAAAAGGTCACGAAATCTGAACCCTGTCTAAAACGTGACCACCTGTAGGAAAACTCGCTGCAGATACCATACCAATGGGACTTTCTTAACCTAAATGGGTTCAAATGGAAGCCAAGAAGTACCCAAGTCTATAATAAGTCTAAACAAGTGGAGTTTATTATTACTTAGACTGTGGCACAGAACTGTTTTTGATGCATTTTCAAAAATGGTCTTTTTTATTGCGCTAAAACCAGGCAAAATTGTATGAAGTTAGACAGCTTGAAATTAGTTGCGTATTTTAACAAATAACTACTCCAGATGCTGATGGTCATGTCTTAGGTCTATTCAGGGATTAGTTAAGCTACATTTCCAGGTAATTAGGTCACCGGATGTCAAGGTCAAAGATTCTCAATCATTAATTTTCTACATTTTTACTTGGCACTTTCAAATTACAAGGTATTTACATTGCAACCAGTTTCAAGTATAGAGCATCAGAGACACCGTTGGTGCACCCTGTACCGTATAGCCCGTAGGGCAAAGGGTAAACCAGAGTGTGAGTGCACCAGGTATGAGTGTCTGCAGGGGTCAATGTTCAATCTTCCTCCAAATCCTCTTTATCGCTCGTTAAGGCGTTGAGACGGGTGTTCAGTCGTAACGACGGGCTTTGACGGGCGTCACTGCATTTCGATGTATTGGTGGCAATTTCTTGAAAATCAGAGCTTCTGAGCTAGTTCACCAGGGCGTTGAAGCGTTAAGCTAAGCGTTGATGGGCGTTAACGTCTATAAGATCAAGTTTATTCCCAAAACACACACAGTCGAAATTCAACCATCAACATGGCTTATACACTGAGATTCTATCTAGTGATACGGAGAGCTTGACCTCAGATAGTCAGCCTACGTCCGAGGAAAGTGAGGCAGTACCTACCCTCTGGGATCGTGTTGTGAGAGCAGCTATCAATATTCAATCTGCAGCAATCGAGAACGCCGGACAGGATTAACTTTCAACAGGCATACACCCGAATACGCCCCTGCATCAAGAGAACAGCCATGGCGATTTATGAAGAGTATACCTTACTACCGCTTGAACTGAAAGGCGACCCCACGCACAGGTCCATCATGAAGACCAAGCGTCACTTGGAAGAGGATATGGGGCTACTACCCACCAAGGCCCTGGAAAATGCGATCAGAATGCGCAAACAACTCTTTCAGGACATGCTGCATCAGTGGTTTCCTGAACTGCCCGATGATGCTTAGGTCACACCGAGCAAAGATGGAACTTTCTCAAAGGACGGCTTATGATTGGACAAGAGCAGCCAAGAATATGACAGATGCAGCGCCAAATGGCGGCCTCTGATCGGACAAGAGTCTTCTTGAATTGTAAACATGTCCAACGCGGCTGTTGTTGTTGTTCTCTCATCTGTCATCCTTGTTGTTGTTGTTCTCTCTGCCGGCTGTAGCATGGCGGCGTCAAGGTGTTATGCTAGGGCGTTAAGGCGTAGTGAAGGGCGTTGACGGGCGTCACCGCTTTACCAATGAATTAGTGACAATTGCATGAAAATCCGAGCTTTTGGGCTAATTCCCCAGGGCGTTGAAGCGTTGAGCTTGGCGTTGGCGGTGTTGCTACAAAATGCCACTTCAAATGACGCATTCGGACCCGAATGATCCATTTCTACTCCAAACATCTTCCTTCAAACCCCCAAAATATCCACTTTGGCTACTACTCGTAAACTCACTCACTCAGTCACCATCGTTAGTGCGTCCATGCGTTAAGACGGGCGTTGGACATGCCTCATTCACTCACTCTGGGAGTTCATTTGGACCATTTTGGCCCCATCAGCCCATCGTCGGGAAGTTCAGGATACCACTGAGGCAGCATGTCCTGAAAGAGTTGTTTGCGCATCCTGATCGGATTTTCCAGGGCCTCGGTGAGTGGTAGCCCCATATCCTGTTCCAAGTGACGCTTGGTTTTCATGATGGACCTGTGCGTGGGGTCGCCTTTCATTTCAAGCGATAGTAAGGTATACTGTTCATAGATCACCATGGCTGTTTTCCTGATGCCGGGGCGCATTTGGCTGTTGTAAGTTATCTTTTCCGGCGTCCTCGATTGCTGCAGCGTGAGTATTGATAGCTGCTCTCACAATACGATCCCAGAAGGTAGGTTCTGCCTCACTTTCCTCGGACGTACGCTAACTATCTGAGGTCAATCTGTTTCGGTATCAGTGGATAGACTCTCAGCAATCTCTGTTTCGGTATCACTGGATGGACTCTCATCTCTGTATCGGGTTCTTGTGCCTCGGAGTGTTCAATCCCATGTATATTTCTCTCGTGTCGCATCATATCGTATCGTTCGCACTTAGAGCAAGTATAAGCCATGTTGACGCTTGAACGTCGACTGTGCATGTTTTGGGAATACGCTTGCATTTATAGACAGTAACGCCCATCAACGCTTAGCTTAACGCCCTGGTGAACTAGCGCAGAAGTTCTGATTTTCATGGAATTGTCACCGATACATCGAAATGTAGTGACGCCGTCAACGCCCGTCGTTACGCCTTAACGCCCGTCTCAACGCCTCAACGCCCTATCTTTACGCCTTAACGCCCGTCTCAGCGCCTTAACGAGCGACAAAGTGGATTTGGAGGACGATTGACCTTTGACCCCTGCGGACACCCATACCTGGTGCACTCGCATCCTGGTGTAACCTATGCCCTACGAGCACGATGGCTCTGATGCTCTATTCTTGAAACTGGTTGCAATGTAAATACAAAGTCCCTAGTCAAAATGTAGAAAATTAATAATTCACAATCTTTGACCTTGACCTCTGGTGACCTAATTACCTGGAAATGTAGCTTAACTAATCCCTGAATAGACCGAAGACATGACCATTAGCATTTGGAGTAGTTATTTGTCAAAATATGCAAGGCTGTCCAACTTCATACAATTTTGCCTGTTTTTCGCGCAATAAAAAGACCATTTTTGAAAATGCTTCAAAAACAGTTCTGTGCCACAGTCTCAATAATAATAAACTCCACTTGTTTAGATTTATTATAGAGTTGGGTACTTCTCGGCTTCCATTTCAACCCATTTAGTTTAAGAAAGTCCCATTGGTATGGTATCTGCAGCGAGTTTTCCTACAGGTGGTCACGTTTTAGACAGGGGTCAGATTTCGTGACCTTTTGACCTCTTGTGACCTACATAATGGCATATTAGCATATAACAGATACCAACATATAGAGGATCAGATTACCAAAATTTCGAGTGGCCAAATGTCACTATATCACCATCACTTGCAAAGTTATTCAACTTTATATTTTCCCTACCCCAAAATCTGGTCTCTCAGATTGGACTCCGGTGTCCATCTTTAAGAGGTGAGCCCCGGATTGCTTTCAAAGTTTTTTTCCATCTATGGATATAGGACTTCCAACAAACATAACGAGAATTTGCCACCCCAGGGGATTTGGGAATACGCTTGCATTTATAGACAGTAACGCCCATCAACGCTTTGCTTTACGCTTCAATGCCCTGGTGAACTAGCTCAGAAGGTCTGATTTTCATGGAATTGTCACCAATACATCGAAATGCAGTGACGCCGTCAACGCCCGTCGTTACTCCTTAACGCCCGTCTCAACACCTTAACGCCCTATCTTTACGCCATAACTCACGTCTCAGCGCCTTAACGAGCGATAAAGGGGATTTGGAGGACGATTGACCTTTGACCCCTGCGGACACCCATACCTGGTGCACTTGCATCCTGGTGTACCCTATGCCCTACGGGCTATAGGGTACAGGGTGCACCAGCGATGGCTCTGATGCTCTATACTTGAAACTGGTTACAATGTAAATACATTGTAATATGAAAGTCCCAAGTAAAAATGTAGAAAATTAATAATTGACAATCTTTGGCCTTGACCTCTGGTGACCTAATTACCTCGAAATGTAGCTTAACTAATCACTGAATAAACCTAAGACATGGCCATTAGCATTTGGAGTAGTTATTTCTCAAAATATGCAACTAATTTCAAGCTGTCCCACTTCATACAATTTTGCCTGTTTTTAGCGCAATAAAAAGACCATTTTTGAAAATACGTCAAAAACAGTTCTGTGCCACTGTCTAAATAATAATAAATTCCACTTGTTTCGACTTATTATAGACTTGGATACTTCTTGGCTTCCATTTGAACCCATTTACGTTGAGAAAATCCCATTGGTATGGTATCTGCATCGTGTTTTCCTACAGGTGGTCACATTTTAGTCAGGATTCAGATTTCGTGACCTTTTGACCTCTAGTGACCTACGTAATTGACAAATTAGCATATAACAGATACCACCATATAGAGGATCAAATTACCAACATTTCGAGCGGCCAAATGTCACTATATCACCATTACTTGCAAAGTTATTTAACTTTATATTTCCCCTACCCCCAAATCTGGTCCCTCATATTGGACTCGGGTGTCCATCGTTAAGATGTGATTACTACCATTAAGCTGTGAGTCTCGGATTGCTTTCAAAGTTTTTTTTTGCATCTATGGATATAGGGCTTCCAAAAAAAACATAATGAGAATTTGCCACCCCAGGTGGTACCGATATCTGGTCTGGCTCATGGACTAAGTGCTCAATATTCGATCTGACATTACTCATGTAATATTGGTCCGATTGTGTCGAGTGAGGTATCCATGTGAAACCTATGTGAGGGGGCATCCGATGGGCTGGGTGTAGGTTATTTCTGCCTACCATGCATGTATTTAAGTACCGATTACCTCTCCTAGCAATACATGTACTTAAGTTTCGATTACCTCTCCCAACCATGCATGTATTTTAGTACCGATTAGCTCTCCTAACAATACATGTACTTAAGTATCGATTACCTCTCCCAACCATGCATGAATTTTAGTACCGATTAGCTCTCCTAACAATACATGAACTTAAGTATCGATTACCTCTTCCAACCATGCATGTATTTTAGTACCGTTTATCTCTCCTAACAATACATGTACTTAAGTATCGATTACCTCTCCCAACCATGCATGTATTTTAGTGCCGATTAGCTCTCTCAACCATACATATACTTAAGTATCGATTATCTCTCCCAAACATGCATGTATTTAATTATTTATTAGCTCTCCCAACCATGCATGGATTTGAGAACCGAATACCTCTCCCAACCATGCATGTGTTTAATTACTGATTAGCTCTCTCAACCATGCATGGATTTAAGGAGCGAATACCTCTCCCAACCATGCATTTATTAATTACTGATTAGCTCTCCCAACCATGCATGGATTTAAGAACCGAATGCCTCTCCCAACCATGCATGTATTTAATTACTGATTAGCTCTCCCAATCATTCATGGATTTAAGAACCGAATACCTCTCCCAACCATGCATGTATTTAATTACTGATTAGCTCTCCCAATCATTCATGGATTTAAGAACCGAATACCTCTCCCAACCATGCATGTATTTAATTACTGATTAGCTCTCCCAATCATTCATGGATTTAAGAACCGAATACCTCTCCCAACCATGCATGTATTTAATTACTGATTAGCTCTCCCAACCATGCATGGATTTAAGTGCTGTTAATCTCTCCCAACAATACATGAATTTAAATACTGATTATCTGTCTCAACCATGCATCGATTTAAGTAGTGATTACCTCTCCCAACTATGTATGTAATAAATACCCATTACCTCTGGCAACCATGCATATATTTCTGTACGGATTACCTCTCCCAACCATGCATGGATTTAGGTACAGATTAGCGCTCTCATCCATGCATGTAACAAGTAAGGATTACCTCTCCCAACCATGCATGGATTAGGTACAGATTGGCGCTCTCATCCATGCATGTAACAAGTAAGGATTGCCTCTCCCAACCATGCATTTAGGTACAGATTAGCGCTCTCATCCATGCATGTAATAATAAGGATTACCTCTCCCAACCATGCATGGATTTAGGATTACGCTCTCATCCATGCATGTAACAAGTAAGGATTACCTCTCCCAACCATGCATGGATTAGGTACAGATTAGCGCTCTCATCCATGCATGTAACAAGTAAGGATTACCTCTCCCAACCATGCATGGATTAGGTACAGATTAGCGCTCTCATCCATGCATGTAACAAGTAAGGATTACCTCTCCCAACCATGCATGGATTAGGTACAGATTAGCGCTCTCATCCATGCATATAACAAGTAAGGATTACCTCTCCCAACCATGCATGGATTTAGGTACAGATTAGCGCTCTCATCCATGCATGTAACAAGTAAGGATTACCTCTCCCAACCATGCATGGATTTAGGTACAGATTAGCGCTCTCATCCATGCATGTAACAAGTAAGGATTACCTCTCCCAACCATGCATGTATTTAAGTACGGATTATGTCTTCCAGCCATGCATGTATTTAAGTACGGATTACCTCTCCCAGCCATGCATGGATTTAGGTACAGATTAGCGCTCTCACCCATGCATGTAACAAGTACGGATTACCTCTCCCATCCATGCATGGATTTAGGTACAGATTAGCGCTCTCATCCATCCATGTAACAAGTAAGGATTACCTCTCCCAACCATGCATGGATTTAGGTACAGATTAGCGCTCTCATCCATGCATGTAACAAGTAAGTATTACCTCTCCCAACCATGCATGTATTTAAGTACGGATTATCTCTTCCAGCCATGCATGTATTTAAGTACGGATTACCTCTCCCAGCCACGCAAATGTTTAATTGCGGATTACTCTTCCAGCCATACATATTTCAAAGTACCAATTGCCTTTCCCAACCATGTATGTATTCAAGTACTGATAACCTCTCCCAACCATGCATGTATTTAAGTACTGATTACCTCTCCCAACCATGCATGTAATAAGTACCGATTACCTCTCCCAACCATGCATGTATTTAAGTACTGATTACCTCTCCAACCATGCGTGTAATAAGTACCGATTACCTCTCCCAACCATGCATGTATTTAAGTACTGATTACCTCTCCCAACTATGCATGTATTTAAGTACAGACTTGCGCTCTCAGCAATGCATGTAGTAAGTACCGATTACCTCTCCCAACCATGCATGTAATAAGTACCCATTACCTCTCCCAGCATGCATGTAGTAAGTACCGATTACCTCTTCCAACTATGCATGTATTTAAGTACTGATTACATGTCTCAGCCATGCATGTATTTATGTACCAATTTCCTCTGTCTGGCCTGAGCGATTTACTGTGTACCCCGGCATGGACGGTGCAGATTGCCCCCCCCCCCCCACCACCTAAATAGTTTCGTTTTTTAGGGACGAGGGAGTATAATCTTACCACACTATGCCCTTCAGACACGCTCTACCAAAAAGTGTTCAAAATTCCAAGATGGCCGTGACGATGATGCGTCACATCCATGTAATTTTCCCAAAAGTAGGGATTTTTCTTCGCTTTTATTATTCATACAAATTCCTTCGAGAAAATAAAGTAGTAAATATTAATCTGACGTGAACTAAATTAGTTTTTGTTCACTTTCATCTGAAGAGCAAACACCTGGACAAAAAAGACGAAATCATTTCTGATACCCTACATGAACGCCGTTTGTATTTACCCATGATCCTTTGCTTGGGGGGTTACGCAGATAGTCTCAAATTGCACCCAATATGATAATCTACACAATCGCATATCAGAGTCACGCATATTGGATCTGTATAAGTACCGATCACCTCTTGTATCCAAGCATGTATTTTTAAGAGAGGGAGAGAGACAGAGAGAGGGGGAGAGAGAGAGAGCGGTTTAACGTCGCGTTCTGTATTTTTAAGCAAGTGCTGAAGGTTAACCATACTATAGTATCTTCCCGGCTTGTACATGTATATTTAGACTGCGTATGTAATATGAGCCACGTCTGTCGTACTTCACTTACATAAACTGGAATAACAGCGTTTGAACGTTTAACCGTGTTAATGAACACGCGTCTAGACTGGCATTATCAAATATCTAAACGAGCACATGTTACCCTGGGATCCGGGATCACTTCCAAGAAGAGATATAGGCCTACGTGAGTTCACTGCCTGGAACGGAACTAGATTTTAGGCTGCAAAGATAGTCATCTTTGGCCACTCACTTACTCACTCACTCACACATGGAGAATTTAGCTGTGTTGCGAAAGAGATTTGTTAGTGAAATGATGATTAACGTGATGTACTTGGAACCAGTGGACCGAGGATCTGAACGAGGATCTGAACGTGGATCTGACCGAGGATCTGACCGGGGAGTTTCAAATTTTCTTTTCATTCTCGTTATATAAAATCCTGATCGTGTCTCGGAGATTTTGTTGTTGAGTTGTAATCCTTAAAGTTGAACATTGTAAAAGTCGAACCAACTAAAACATCGTACAGATATACGTACACATGTATAGGTTTGTTTCTCAATGTGCAATAGACCAGAATCATACATTAATCACTTCCTTTATACTCCTGATATATCAACACGACCAGAACAAAATGTGATAACTATCACCCCGAAAAGGTGATGAGGTAGGATCATCACCCTTTTTGTGATCACTTTTAAAGACAAAGAGTGATGAGCAATGAGTGTAAGTTTAGGTCATCACTATTTAAGGGTGATGAGGCAAAGTCATCCCCCTTAAAAGGTGATGGCTATCATTATTTAAAGGTGATGGCTCTAACTGATCACCTTTTTACCCTATCTGACCTGGGGGGCTATTTCCGCCCCTCCCCCCTGTTGTTTTTTTTTGCTTCTATCTCCTGAACGACAAAAAAATGAGAGCTGAAACTCCGTGACTTTTTGGATTACCATATTGGGGTCATTTTGAGCCTATTTGCATAACCCCCCGAGCAGAGGATCATTGGTAAATTCAAAATGGCGGTCATGTGGGCTACCAGAAAAATGATGTCAATTTGTTTGCTTTTCTGTATGGAAAAGTGGGCAAAACCTATTTTATTTTATATCAGGTTATTATTTACTAATTTATCGTTCAGTTTTTGCGAAGAAAAAATGAAAATAAAAAAATCGAAAATTCTGACTGAAAATCGTCCAAAAATGCTCTTTTTGAAAATGACGTCACATTTAGGTTTTCTTGTAGAGCTTGACCCAAAGATATAGTGTGGTAAGTTTCAGCCCTCTAGCCTTATCAATAGCACCTCCCCAAAGTCTGCGGTACACCCCAAATCACCCAGGCCAGATAGGGTTAAAGGTGATGGGCAGGTTTGACCACCATTAGAGGGTGATGGGTCATCACTACCTTTCTGGCTGTGAATCCTGATCGATTTTCGGAAATAACTTTGCAGAATCTTGATGCTCAAAAGTTAAACTTTTACAAAATAAAACGGTAAACTGGCCAAACAATTGTACAAATATACAAATAAGTCTCCCATGTTATTCCTTCGCCACTGTTAACATTAATGAAACTGTATAGTCACAATAATGGTGCTGGCCCAATACCTGTTTCTGGTGTTCAGAGCTGGTGTTGATGACGTGAACACTAAAAACGACATAGAGGCCAGCTGAACACCAAATAATTGTGTTGATCAAAACCAATAAATGGTGTTGAAAATTGCTCAACACGATATTTTGGTGTTCACTGATTTCTGACAATAGTGGCCAACATCAATAAAAGGTGTTGGAGACATACGGTGTCGGTCTAAATTCGATTCTAAAGTCGGTTGAGCTCAACACTATTTATTGGTGTTTTGCTGTTGAGATGTGATCAACTTTTTATGCTGATGAGGCCGTCACCTTTAAAGATGATGGCTCTAACTCATGTCTGATCAGGTCTGATACCCGTTAACTGGTGATGGACCATCCCCTTTTTTCTGGCTGTGTAGGCTGTAGAATACACCGTCAGTAACGTATCTCCTCACGAATTTTGTAAACTCAGGGAACCATCAAGATATATCACCTGGCTGTTCAATTTTACAGGAAAAATAAACCAATAGTAATACTTCAACGTCAGTTCTACAGAATCCATTACAAAACTGGCGATAAGCCGCTCTACCTAAGTTTAGAATGGGATGTACGTCATTCCTTCGTGCTGTATGTACAACATCATGGCATGCACCTTCAACATGTAACAGAGAAAATCTTTGAAAGCCAAGTTTCCATCCCGGCCCGTCCAATGTAAAGCATTGACAACATTGCGCACGCACCCTATGCCACACCAGTGGATTGCTGCCCGAGACATTCAGGTCATTGCTAGGATGGTTCAATACCGACAATGGGTGTCAAAACAATATAGTAATGTGGATGGTAGATCATTATATTTATTAGATAGAAATCCGGGCCATTGCTAGGGTGGCCCAAAACCGTCGATGGGTGGCACTGATAAGTAATGTGGCTGAGGGATGAATATATTCACTAGTAAGACATTCGATTTATTGCTGGGGTGGCTCGAGACAGAAGGTAAATGTCAAAATGTTATAGTAATATTACAGTTGCATGACTATATTCATTAGGAAGACATTCTGGTCATTGCCAAGGCGGCTCAAAAAGGACTATAGATATCATGATGATATAGTAATGTGGCTGGAAGATGAATATATTCATTAGGAAGACATTCTGGTCATTGCTAAGGCGGCTCAAAAAGGACTATAGGTATCATCATGATATAGTAATGTGGCTGGAAGATGAATATATTCATTAGGAAGACATTCTGGTCATTGCTAAGGCGGCTCAAAAAGGACTATAGGTATCATGATGATATAGTAATGTGGCTGGAAGATGAATATATTCATTAGGAAGATATTCTGGTCATTGCTAAGGCGGCTCAAAAAGGACTATAGGTATCATGATGATATAGTAATGTGGCTGGAAGATGAATATATTCATTAGGAAGATATTCTGGTCATTGCTAAGGCGGCTCAAAAAGGACTATAGGTATCATGATGATATAGTAATGTGGCTGGAAGATGAATATATTCATTAGGAAGATATTCTGGTCATTGCTAAGGCGGCTCAAAAAGGACTATAGGTATCATCATGATATAGTAATGTGGCTGGAAGATGAATATATTCATTAGGAAGATATTCTGGTCATTGCTAAGGCGGCTCAAAAAAGACTATAGGTATCATCATGATATAGTAATGTAGCTGGAAGATGAATATATTCATTAGGAAGACATTCTGGTCATTGCTAAGGTGGCTCAAAAAGGACTATAGCTATCATGATGATAAATCGTCTACAATCTAACTAAAATTAAATCATATCTCCTCCCCCATTTGCATATGTCGCTTGCAGGATCTGACAGACTTGCAGTAACTCGAGCGTTAACCAATCCCGAGAACGCTTCGTAGTGCATTGAAGGGAACATTAATGGTAGAGATTTTTTGGTTGGTTCAGCCGAATCAGGGGCCGCGCTGGCGGGGTGTCTTTTTATGTTGCCGCGGTCCCGACATTGTGGCACCATAATACGGGGTGGATATAGGGACTGGTCTTTGGTGTAAACATTGGGGTAAACGGAGACGGTGACATTATCTCTCCTCCCCGACTGCAAGTGGATTAGTCTAGATGCGAACGTGACATCATAATACTATTAAATATTCATGACATGGGCGCTCAGAATACCAAATTCATTTGAAAAACGTAAGATCCTATATAGCGACATGTACGGGGGGCATTGATAGGATATTAATTTATTAAGATTGAATCGTCTAAAAACTACTTTTTTTGAAAATGACGTCATTGGGACGTCATTATAGCGGCCATCTTATATTTTTTCTACATTTTCTAGCCTGACCCAAAGATTTAGTGGGCTGAGTTTCAGCCCTCTAGCCTTAGGGATAGCGAAAATATATAGGGTGCACCTCACCCGCGGGCTGTGGTACACCCTAAATCGCCCAGATCAAATAGGGTTAATATCTTTGAAAACAGGGGTGGAAATGTGTGAAAAATCTGTATGGTCCGCCCCTTGGTTTAAATGTCTTTTTTAGACGATTAGGTGTTCTCTGGAGAGATATTATAAAAGTAAATAATATATTTTTTTACGTGGGGCGGGTGACATCGGACTTGCTTTGAGTCAGAAATATGGTGTCCATTCTCCATTTATCGGTGATGAGGCCCTGTCGTTGCATTTTATTGGTGAGGACAAATGGTGACGAGATCGTTTCTGAGTCATTTATTGGCGGTGAGTTCTGGTCATCGTCACGGAATGACGATGAGGTCGCCTTCAATAAGTATCGATGGCCATCACAGTATAAAGGAATATGGCGATGACTCTAACTCATCACCGTTAACGGGTGATGCTGTCGATATTTTTGGTGATAGTAGTATTTAACATTACAAATGTCGACCCGAGGAGTGACAACATTATATAAAGTGTTACCCATAAAGTGTTATATTTAACAAATAATACTGTTTCAGGAGCCATACAACACCTTACAATGCCGAATTTAACATTTGTAAAGTCTTGTATTGCTCTTGATACAGTGCCATAATGTTGGATATAACACTTTTTTAAACATTTTCTGAGAGTGTTACAAATATAACACTTCATATATGTTGTCCCTACTCGGACATTTATAATGTTAAATACAACACTTTCATTTTAAGAGTGTATAGTAGTGACGATGAGATGCCATCGACGGTTTCTCTAGGAATGCGAGTCTCCGCTCTACATAGTTCTAATATATAAACTCAAGTTAGCTATGTCGGGAGGAGATTCGCATTATCAGAGAAATCGTTGAATGCATATATCATCGTCACAACTATGCGTGTGTGTGTTTAATTCTCTGACTCCTTTTTTTTGCGTTACTCCCTGCATTCCATAACACATAGCCTTCTCATTTTACATCAATGAGCTTGTCGGTGAGTGAGTTTGTAAGATTTGAAATTGCGCTTCCAACAATTGGTCATTCATATCACCTCGACTCAGTCACATTACCCTTACACCGGGCCAACCAGTTTGTTCTATCCACTTCCTGCTGAGCACCAAGCGTCGAATAAACAATTCTCATTTCTACAATCTCTGCTATGACTCGAACTGGATCGAACCTCTCGCTTGCGACTTGTGAATCGAGTGCTCTACTACAAGGCCACCGCATTGTGGTCTAGTAGTAAGATTGTGGCGTCTCATAAGAGGGTATGCGGACAATGAACATACTTACGAGGTGCCGTTTGAAAGAAAAAAATAGAAGAAAGGGGGTCCGATTCGAGCTTTGCTTGGGTACGCCGACAAAAGGCACACCTGTGTCCTTACTCTAAAAAGGAAAAATATCACAAATTTGCGAGACAGGCAAGAGGTGAGAAATATCGACATTTGGCGAGTAAAGAGCACCCATATGTCTCCACAGGAAAGACTCACACGGCACCTCACATTCGGACTAGAATACGGCGGATTATAATACGTGGACTTGGCATTTCACCCGCGCTTTTATCGCTGCTATTCATATGGAAACTATAAGCGACCACACGATACCCAGCACCGGCCTAAGCGGAATTAGATCCGCTAGCTCGAGAGCTGTGATGCGAGATCAGATCAAATAAAATAACTCGTCTGCTATTATTGGATGAACATCGAGGGTGTCTGAGGAGTGAACGCCCCAATATGGGGTAAACATGGTAAATACCATTGTGGAGTCTAAGAATGTCCGCTGGCTCAGAGTGTCCGACTCCTATCTTCTAACCCAGCTAGGACACTTTTCTCTACATTGGGGAGAAGTGTCCCTCCTTGGTTGCAATTGAAAAGGATATGAGAAGGGATGCAAATCACCAAGACATTCTTATCGATCACACCAGAATACACAGAAAAGATAACTTGTAATGGCCGACGTCGTGCGGTAATTATTTCACTGCCTATTTATATTTGCCAAATGACATGGGCAGATGACGGACCTCGGGGATTAACATGCGCTATAATATATTATAATGACATGGACAGAGGACGGACCTCGGGGATTAACATGCGCTATAATATATTATAACGACATGGACAGAGGACGGACCTCGGGGATTAACATGCGCTATAATATATTATAACGACATGGACAGAGGACGGACCTCGGGGATTAACATGCGCTATAATATATTATAATGACATGGACAGAGGACGGACCTCGGGGATTAACATGCGCTATAATATATTATAACGACATGGACAGAGGACGGATCTCGGGGATTAACATGCGCTATAATATATTATACGGACAAAAATTCATTCACTATTAAACATTTGTGGAGGAAGACAATAGTCCCACTGAATTATGTAGCCTAGTTCACTCAGAATCTCCCCTTGCTCCAACAGAAAATCTTTAAAAGCGAGCGCGCTCTATAATATAAGAGTATTATTGAACCTGTGTCACACTCATTTAATATGCATGACAGTGACGAAACCGCGTGATGACAATACCGTATTCACAGGAACTTAAACTCCTAAATGGCCAAAACTTCCCGAGATAAAAAGTTCAAGAGATCAATAGTTCACGATGTTAAACGTTCACGAAGTCCAACGTTCACGAAGTCAAACGTTCACGAAGGACAAATGAGGTCATCGTTCCCTCTATATTTCACATATGTCTTCGGACTCCCTTCCTTACACTACTTTTAGGTGTCACTGTAATGTAATAATATGGATGTGGGATGAACGAACTTGCAGGGCATTTGAGTCTATCAGGGTACCATGACCGTATCAGCTCAGTTCTCAGAAATGTTTACAGATATCGGATGACTCCCAGATCCTCGTTCGGTTGTCAGCCAACCAGAATGGTGATAAACAAGCAACCCGGATTTTAGCTGTTCCGAGTATGTCAAAGATTACCTCAATTTTCATCAATCAAAATTCACGTGAAATATAAACCATCCTTGATTAACTGTTTATGATAGTCAATTCGGTAAACTGAACTAGAAAAAAACAGACATATTATTACATATAATATTATGGGTGCTACAAAACGTGGAATGGTATATAGTACGGCTTATAGCGTTGTACACACCGGTTCTCGTCGGATCAACGAAGTTAAGCAACGTTAAGCTCCGTCAATATTTGGATGGGTGACCGGGTGCTGCACTGGCTGGGCTGATCAATGTCAAGGAACTGTGAGCACTCTCGTGTTCTGGCAAATGTAGGCACCGTCGTGATAGGACTGAAACATGGTTGAACACGACGTTAAACCCTACTACTCACTCACTATGTAGTGAAAAAAAAATAGAACAGCAGCTGTTAAGAAAAGCGAAAATGACTTCAACATACTCTCGCGCGATATGTTTAAATTTTGGAGTGTATGAGTTATAGTTTTTCCAAAATACAGCATGAATTTGTTGAGGAATTCAGCGACCCTTGGCCTTTTCGTGGTAAAACATGTTTTTCTCCAGTATAGACTGTATATACAGGAGTATATCCAATGACATTGGAGTACATCTCCCTTTTCCTGTTGTTTTCCTGAATATTTTTAGTATTATTGTAACGAAAGTACCGAATGACAACCACCCCTTGGGATCCCCTTTAATCGGCCACTGCTTGTGTTCTGACACGTGACTACTGTGAAATCGAAAGTTACATTGTGTTTATGTGTGCGGTTGACTTACCTGATGGAATTCAACGCTGTAATTTGCCTAGAATGAACTATGATAGTCCGTGAGACAGACAATGCCTCGAAATCCCGGTGAAGTTATCTCAAACGACCAGTCGGGACGGTAATAGGAGCCCTGGTGAGATACTCGCTTCGCTGAGAATGACGTCAGTCAGGAATGCGGAAGTCGGTTCCAGTGAATATGCAGATTAGGGACAATGAACTTTGCGGTCGTCGTGTGAATTAACTAGAGGGAGTGGGAAGCTGAGATTTACCAGTTATGTCCGTTATGAATTATGGTTTGTTCCTCCATAGCCATATTTATCCAGCGAAGTCCAGATAAACTGATCGGGAAGTGGTGTAAGTGACAATAAAGAGGGCGCTGTCATCTTCGACGACGTGTTTCTGCCTTTATTCACAGAAGAGCGGTAGCCATATATAAGCCGGACTCTCGCTGGAACGAGGCAGACCAGCAGAAACATCGAGGTGAGAGCACACGCCAAATATATTGGGGAGAAGAATCCAGTACATTGCCGGGCCGGAGAAGCCCGCCGCCGAATTTGTACATTGCCGGGCCGGAGAAAGCCCGCCGCCGAATTAGTGCCGCCGCCGAATTTGGGACCAGGCCGCCGAATATTATAGCATCATCATTGCATACATTTACACACACTTACATTCACATGTTCGGGCCGTGTTTACTCTACTTCGATCTCTATTCGGCATCAACCGTAATGCACAGTTGAACGAATATTGCGCTGGAAGTTAAGAGTATAGACGCTTGTCGCCAATGGTTATTCTTATTCTCTACCGTACGCCAGTACGGGCCCAGCTCTGGGAATTAACTAACGGCGTTAGAGTCGATAGCATGGCCATACATTAGCCGCATCTCTCTTTGCTTTCAACCGTATCGCACAGTTGTTCAAAGATTGCGCTGTGGTTCGTGTATCTATTAAGCTGTATCTGGTAAGGGATGCGAGTCCCTGTGAAGAAGATATAGCTAAACCATATCATACACAGTTCCTACATAAACAATTATTCATGCACACATGTACTTAAACCACAACCTACGGGTTGAAATACATTCAAGCTAACACCCACAAGCTATAGGTTCGAGCCTATAGCTTGATATATATACATCTACCCAGTCAATCGTACGATAAACGATTATCCATTCACGGCCCCATAAGCATACAGTTTCTCACCACCCTGTACATATATTGAGTAATTCACGGCCAATGATAAGATTACTACTGTCTCATACAGTAGTATATAAAGGGGGAATCCTAGACCTGATGCCCAGCTATTGCGGAAGACCCTGCAGTAGTATAGAGAGAGGGTTCAAGGGTCAACTGACCATACAGTAGTATAGAAGGAGGGTTCCTATACTAGTTGACCATACAGTAGTATAGAAGGAGGGTGCCGATTCCAGGTGCCCATACAGTAGTATAGGGAGAGGGTTACTAGACCAGGTGCCTGCCTATTCACCGTGTGTTATTGATGTCCGATCCTATGTGGACCGTGTAGCCGTGAACTCTAGCCTTGATGATTCATCCTTGGAGCCGGGCCGCGGAGTGAGTCGCCGTGAGCGAGGTCGCTGAAGCCTGGGGGTGTATTCCTACGAGGGGTGCCGTCTGCTGCTGTGGTGAGCCGTGCAGTTGAATAGTCCTGCGGTGTTACAGAGAGACGGGCCGGTGCCGTAGAAGCCTTTGTACTGTGATAGTACTGTCGTGCCCAGGCCGTCCGCATCCATTGACGGTTATCAACGCTTGGAGGGCTTAGTCGTGTAAGACGAGACACGACGACGACGAGAAGTCCATACCACCCGAGGGAGGAAGACCGGGGGAAGGAAGACACACGTCGGACATAACCACGGGAGGGTCAGGTCGTGTAAGACGAGACACGACGCAGTGTTCATCCATACGGGAGTGAACGAAGACCTGGGGAAGGAAGGCAGACGTTGGACCTTTCCACGTATATCTGGGGAAGGACGATAGACGCTGGATCCTACTGCAAAGCCCTGGGGAAGGAAGATAGAAGCTGGACCCATCCATGAGAGAACCGGTCGTGACCAGACTGTGGCTGTGACCAGGCCTGCTCGCGTTATAGCTAGGGCTATATTTATTTTGTATATATTTTCCATTGAACTTCGGTTAAAGATAACTATAAGAGTACAGATAATTCATAGAGTAGGGATCTTCTTTGCAGGGATTATACGCTACCACGATTTGAATCCTGTATACCTGCTCAAAGAATTATATGTCAGTATTGCATTAATTTGCTTTGGTTGTCATTACAGGTCTTCCTTTCCAACCTCCTTGATCCAGACAAGGTGACAGGTTGAATCGAACTCCCTCGTTGGCCAGGATCAGTGCCCGAGTGCGTTCCCAGTAGCCCGACAGTTTGTCTTGGGGATCCTGCGCACTCTGTGGATCTGAAACATCCATTATCCCACGTTATAGAAGTAGAAACGTTTCATTATCATAGCATATAGAATTGGAATACCCAGTGTTTTACATATGCTATTATACATGTATTGGTGAAATGTTATGTGTTCTGCCCTTGGTAAATGATCTTATCTAATCAAATCACCCCACACCCTGTCACGACCGGCCTTGGCTTCGTTGGACTTGTCCAGACACTGGGGACGGTCGGGGGGCGGGGGTTGGGGGGGGGGGGATATAAAAATTTCAGTTTTATAGAACTGTATTAAACTGTTGCAGTGAAATCAGAAAATGATCAATATTATGTTTTTCTACGAACGAAAAAGGTATTTCGATTATTGACGCGGAAATTCTTTTGTGAACGACGGCTGAATATTGAATGTCGAATTTCAGATTCTAGGACTATTTTTCATGGAACCACATTTCATGATAATAAGATTTGGTCTGGTCAACCATAGTCGGCACAGTCTACCCCATGCAATCTCATGACCTGTGAACAATCTCAGATAATTGTCACACCAATCCAATTGATATACTCGTTTACACTCTGGCAACGAAATTGTTCAGCACATGTTACGTAAATACAAAAAGAAGAGACATTATTGTATGCATAAAATTGCTATGGAATTAGCTAAATAGTTATTGAGTATCCTGAAATCACATCATATGACGTCAAAGTGGCACCATAATTTCGAAAATGGAGTAATTGTTCTTCGTTTATCTGGTCCTTGCTTCCTCTGCGCGTATCACAGTTAACCGCTTCTACATGTATCTTGTAAGATGTTAGCTTGTCTGTAATGTTCATATATGTATTATTTTGTTCTCTGCCTACTTGGTTTTAAGGGGTAAAAGTAAATATAGTCTTTCGATTATAGACGCGGATAGTTTTTATGGATGACGGGTGGCTTCTGGATGCCGGCTTTGATGCCATAGTACATCAAAAAGGGGTAATATCTGGGGTTACACACAATCTAATATCTAAAGGGGTAATATCTGGGGTTACACACAATCTAATATCTAAAGGGTTAATATCTGGGTTACACACAATATAATATCTAAAGGGGCAATATCTGGGGTTACACACAATCTAATATCTAAAGGGGTAATATCTGGGGTTACACACAATTTAATATCTAAAGGGGTAATATCTGGGGGTACACACAATCTAATATCTAAAGGGGTAATATCTGGGGTTACACACAATCTAATATCTAAAGGGGTAATATTTGGGGTTACACACAATCTAATTTCTAAAGGGGTAATATCTGGGCTTAGACAAAATCTAATTTTTAAAGGGGTAATATCTGTGGTTACACACAATCTAATTTCTAAAGGGGTAATATCTGGAGTTACACACAATCTAATTTCTAAAGGGGTAATATCTGGGGTTACACACAATCTAATTTCTAAGGGGTAATATCTGGAGTTACACACAATCTAATTTCTAAAGGGGTAATATCTGGGGTTACACACAATCTAATATCTAAAGGGGTAATATCTGGGGTTACACACAATCTAATTTCTAAAGGGGTAATATCTGGGGTTACACACAATCTAATTTCTAAAGGGGTAATATCTGGGGTTACACACAATCGAATATCTAAAGGGGTATCTGGGGTTACACACAATCTAATTTCTAAACGGATAATATCTGGGGTTGCACACAATCTAATTTCTAATTTTAGTCCGCCAGTATATGCTAATCCGTGAAGCCTGTTGAATTGACCAAATATATCCAGCCTTTTCCACATATTTCGAATTGCAGACACATCGCGAAACTTCAGGAAACTGCACCAAAAAACGCCACACTTTTGAATCCAAAACCGAGCTTGAAGTTAATATATCAAAATCCCTGTACTGCATGGTAACCCGGTCCCAACTGCAAACTGTATTGAGTTACACTTCGTCTACCTTTACCAAATCCACCAGTACCGGTAAATGTACTAGTATACGACAATTAAATATCGAAGCAATCTTATTCCTTTTTGGTGGAAAGACTACGGCTATTGGTAAGAAACTTAGTTGTAGATCAGAATGTATTGTTATAGTTATACCTGTATGAACTACGGTGTAAACTGTCGATAGGCCTACTCGTAAGTTTTTATTGACGACGGCTCGCTACGGAATGTCAGATTAACAGAACAGATTAAGACTTTGGGTGTTCCATTTCTATATGCTATGATGAAACAGGAAATATTCAGGAAAAACAAGGACATGTACCCCAAGCTTTTTGTCATTGTAAATACCACTGTTTCAAGGCATTGTGACTATGGCTGCTTCTCCATTGTCTGTATGGTTGTCAGGAGAGATGCGGAATCACTATGGCTGCTTCTCCATTGTCTGTATGGTTGTCAGGAGAGATGCGGAATCACTATGGCTGCTTCTCCATTGTCTGTATGGTTGTCAGGAGAGATGCGGAATCACTATGGCTGCTTCTCCAGTGTCTGTATGGTTGTCAGGAGAGATGCGGAATCACTATGGCTGCTTCTCCATTGTCTGTATGGTTGTCAGGAGAGATGCGGAATCACTATGGCTGATTCTCCATTGTCTGTATGGTTGTCAGGAGAGATGCGGAATCACTATGGCTGATTCACCATTGTCTGTATGGTTGTCAGGAGAGATGCGAAATCACTATGGCTGCTTCTCCATTGCCTGTATGGTTGTCAGGAGAGATGCGGAATCACTATGGCTGCTTCTCCATTGCCTGTATGGTTGTCAGGAGAGATGCGGAATCACTATGGCTGCTTCTCCATTGTCTGTATGGTTGTCAGGAGAGATGCGGAATCACTATGGTTGCTTCTCCATTGTCTGTATGGTTGTCAGGAGAGATGCGGAATCACTATGGCTTCTTCTCCATTACCTGTATGGTTGTCAGGAGAGATGCGGAATCAGTATGGCTGATTCTCCATTATCTGTATGGTTGTCAGGAGAGATGCGGAATCACTATGGCTGCTTCTCCATTGTCTGTATGGTTGTCAGGAGAGATGCGGAATCACTATGGCTGATTATAAATTAAATTTCGCATCAATTGATTCACGATAATTCCCCAAATTGGACGAAATAAACATAAAAATTGCATGTTTAAGTGACCGCCATGATGAATATCCCATTATAGTATTCTCAGAATGTTATAGAAATAGATTTAGATGAACTCAAATGGATCACCTACACACTCAAACAGTTTCACATCTCATATATCATGTTTGTAAATTCTGTTCTGGAGTTACGGTGAAAATGTGGTCATTTGCTCCACAATGATGCCAAAGATTTCTGGCGCATGCGCAGAACTGTTATGGGACCAAATTGTATTGAGAATTTGTACGTGCACAGCTTAACAATGGCATTCTGGGGACCCAGGTCTACAGTACCTTATAGAATCTGAGAGATAATACGGCAAGTTCATTTATTTGCTTTTCGTCTTTGTTATTTCTTTTATTGTGCATCTAAAATCCAGAAATCCATAATCTATCATGATTTTGCGAACTACAGACATTCGGTGATTCGAATGGCTTTATGTATACACAATATATCAACAAGAAATTTGAATCAGGTCGAATTCAAAGGAATGTTCTGACGCACTCGTCAAAAGCCCCAATTTTTACATACCATTCAGCGGTAATCTTGGGAAGGGATTATATCACGTAACCAACTCTGACGACAAATGAACACTCAATTTTCTTACAACTGACATGACTGAAGTTCAAAATACTACAAAAATATAGACTGTAGTACTCTCTGTTAAATCAAGATATTAAAAGACAGTGATAGTGTACTGTTCCAGCTGTCTCCCTTTCAGTGATTGGTCATTCGACCCCGCCATTTTAAACTAAGACGAGCATTCTCATTGGATCACTATTGATAGGAGCCACCCCAATCTTCATACACAACCACGTGACTGTCTCAGTTGACCGATGACATAGCGCGGCCTCGTTTTCGGTTTCAGAATCTGGGGTGTAACTAGGAAAATGTTGTTGTTGTTGCATCAGCCGATCATTGGCCCTCCGTAGAAGGGCCCAATACTATAGGCTATACAAAAATACATCGTGATATGCAGGCGTGCCTTATAAGGACTATAAAGGATTTTACTCACGTGCCACAAAGGCAAATGATTGGCCACCATATTTAGACGCACAAGCCCCATATATGTAACGGCTAGAGCCGGAGAGAATACGAAAGGGGAAAGCTGTTGACCTCGTGACGATGAGACACTGGACACTCCATTGATGATTGATGTATCAATTAGTGCAAGAGTATGATATAATCAGCGTGAATCTGATCGGGAAGCATATGCACCCTATCTTTTATATTTTCGTTGTTATCTTGGGTGCAATATAAACAAGGCTAAAAATTGTATTGGACTCCCACACCGGTCACTCCAACATCACTTGTCTAGATCACTATATATTAATCTATCAAGTAAAAGAGGTTTTGTCCGGTTTTACTCGGGGAGAGGTGAAGTTTAAAAATGAGGTCCAAACTGGAATATCACGGAATGTATGCACTGGACAGGCATGTCTGAAGTTTTGGGGTCAAAATGAACCATCCCTTGTCCAAATGACTAATGTGGGGTGTCATTTTGAAGCGCTCGTTTAGTAGCGTCCGACTGTGCTGATTTGAGTGGAAGTGACGTCGTAGGAAAATGACGTGTGGGTGGACGTTTTTGGGTCGAGGTGGGCCATTCCTGGTCCAGATGGGTCGTGCTAGGTGTCATTTTCATGCATGCATAGAGTCTGACAGGAGTGGGGATTTTGGCAGATCTCATCATTTTGCTCATGCGCACTCGGGCAGTAGTATAGAAAGACGAAATTTCAGTGGACGTTGGTAGAGGTGGACCATTCATGATCCAAATGGGTCGAATGGGGCATCATATTGAAGAGCTCGTGGAGAAGTCAGACTTGGGGTGATACGCGCCTGTGCATTCGAGGAGATGCGCAGAAGCCCGATTGTGGCGATGGACCATGTTCAATCTGACTACCTGGCAGAGTTGCCTCAGTGATGTGATTGTATGGGAGTGTGGAGGTGGAGGAGGAGGAGGAGGAGGAGGAGGAGGAAGAAGAAGAGGAGGAGCAGCAAGAGGAGGAGTGGGTTGAAGAAGAGTGATCGTACAGCGTCGCGTGTGAATATTAGAATCGGGCTGTATCCAGCTCTTAGGACTTGGCGCCATGACGTAGCCAGATGAGAGAACACCAACAACAACAAGCGTATTGCGTATTAGGCAGTTTATTATCCCCTTCATCACATCCTACCCACACTGTAGGGATCCCGCGTTGGGTGCGTTTACATAATAGTATACTATGTAATAGACGCATCGCCGGTTGCTCTTCACCAACTAGAAGCCGCCATTTGGGAAGGGTTAATCATCGGCCATGATCGCTCTTTTTGTCCTAAGCGTCGTCGTGCATACCAGGATACTGCAATGGCAACATGTCCTGGAGCAGCTGTTTGCGCATTTTGATCGCATTGTTTAAGGCCTCGATGGGCGGCAGTCTCATATCCTCTTCACGATGACGCTTGGTCTTCATGATGGACCTATGTCTGGGGTGGTCCCTCTCTTCAAGCCATAGCAGGCTCAACTGCTCATAGATCGCCATGGTTGTTTTCCTGATGCATGGCGCATTTTGATGTAGGTCTGTCGCAAGTTATCCTGTCTGCCTCATCGATCGCTGCAGCGTGGGTATGAATAGCTGCTGTTACAACGTGACCCCAAAAGGCATGTTCTTCCTCACTCAGGCTCTCATGAGACGTAGCCTGACACACAGCAAAAAAGAGTAGATAGACTCCCAGCAGTCTCTGTATCGGTATCAGTCAGTGGACTCTCAGAATCAGCGGGTAGGCTCTCAGCATCCGCTTTGGTTTCTTGCGCTTCGGTACCTCCATGCTCATGTATATATTTCTGATGTTGCATCATATCGTAATGTCTGGTGAACGTGCGTTCGCACTCAGAACGTTGACTGTTGAACGTCGACTGTGCACGTCTTTGTAATACGCTTTCTTTTATGGACGTAACACAGTAATGCCCGCCAACGCCTAGCTTAAAGCTTCAACGCCCTGGCGAAATAGCTCTGAAGCTCTGATGCGTCTAGATATTCCACTGACAGTAATTCACCGAAATGCTGATACGCCTTGACGCCCGTCTCAACGCCTTAAGTCCCATTTCTTAACGCCTTAACGCCCTAGCTTAACTCCTTAACGCCCTATCGGTACGCATTAACGCATTGTCGACCAATCACATGCACATGTTTTGGCCCTTGACCTTTGATGGAAGTGACGTGATCATCTGAACTGACGTCATCACCGAAAGTACGCTCATCTGGTGATGCCGCCGGTACCACGATGCACTTTATAGATAACAAGTTTTTGGGTCCAGGCCGCATCACCATCACTTCTTCTCAAGGCCGTTCCTCCTCCTCCACACACACACAAGTAAATCTACTAGATAATCAGATTGAATATGGCCCCATCTCCACACATGCACTCCTGTGCTCCTGAAGTGCACAGGCGCGTATCACTTCCCGTCTTACTCTACTCCACGCACTTCAATAGGATACACCACTCGCCCCATTTGGACCAAGGGTGGTCCATCTCTACCACCAAAACTTCTATTCAAATCTTTGTTTCTATGCTACTACCGATCATTCATGCGTAAAACAATGAGACCGGAACGCCACCAGTCAAACAGACTCTACTCCACGTGTTCTTCGAAATGACACCTGGCACGGGACCGAGGACGGTCCCCGTTTATCTCAAAACGTCCGGGTGCAATCTCGACAGCAAGAAAAAATGGCGTTGGCCCAACACCCTTTGTCGGTGTTGATGGCTGGTCAACATCATAAAGTGGTGTTGAAAAATGGTGTTGACCAATGTGAACACTAACAAAAATGGTGTTGAGGCCAGTTCAACACCAAATAATGGTATTGGTCAAAACCAATAAAGGATGTTGAAAATGGTTCGCCACCATATTTTGGTGTTCACTCCCGCTCAACACCAACACCAAAGCCAGGATGGACGGAAGGATTTTTCACGGAAGAAATTAGAACTCATGTGCAGGGCCCCTGCACATCCTTAATTCATGATAAAGATAATAATAGAAGAAAATAATTGTAGGACAGATCCGAGGAACCTTAGTGCAGGTTTCTCGGTCGAGTCTTTAACAGTTCGAAATGCACTAAGATCGTTTTCAATCCAAATGACAGCTATATTTCTGACAGTAAAGCAAGAACATGACATCAAACCTTGTAATATTGCGCTTGATGATTGTTTAGCACCGAATTCTACATGTAATAATTTCAAGATTTCTAAAGTCCATTTCTACACATTTTCATTGCCTGAAAGTCCTTGAAAGTACTTTATTGATGCAAAACTAATTATTCTGTATTTTATTTGATTTTTTTCGAGAGAAAAATCGGAAAAATGAAAATTTTGAAAAATCGACCCCAAAAAGGCCCAAAAATGGCTTCCGAGAAGATGACGTCACTGTGACGTCATCATGGCGGCCATCTTGTATTTTTTTACATTTCCCGGTAGAGCTTGAACCCAATTTACTGTGTGGAAAGTTTCAGCGCTCTAGCCTTATTGATAGAGAAAATATATAGGGCGGCACTTTCCGCCCCCCCCCCCACACCAGGCTGCGATACACCCCAAATCGCCCAGGCCAGATACATTCTCACAGCTTCCCTGAACAGAGAAGACAAATTTTCCGCCATGTCTAAATTATTCAGCCAATGAAAAATCATTACCGCTACTTTCGGGGACGGTCTGGCAGCTAGAAGATTTTGCCGGTTAAACTGGTAGACTCTACATTCAGTAGAAGTCAGTATTATAAAATATCTTCTAGGGGCTGCATGTCGGACTACATGCAACACTGAAGAGCAACTTTGAGATTTGAATTGTCTCATGTTAAGGCCAAACCAGTGTGGACCACAAATAAATAAGTTGATTTTGAAAAAAAAATGCGGCATCTCTGAAATTGGTCAGAATAGTAACCGGAAACTTTATGCCTGTACTTTGTAATGTCTTGTGATTGTATATTTGGATGTTTTAAACAATATCTTGATAAATAATAATAGTAAAATTGTGGTCAACATTTTCAGTCTTTGTTACACCAGAACTCAATTTGGAAATTGAAATATTTAAATAAAACGCTTGAATAATAAATACAAAACATTCTTGGTACCCAGATAGACGGTTCATTTGAGAAATATAATTCAGAAAAGTAGATTTATTAAATTTGAAAATGTATATATTATGCAAATTTCCTGTTATATGGTCAATACCTGTTTGCTGGAAAACAACAATGTGAAAGATAACTGCTAACCAAACATTATGAAGGTTCCATACTTCCTATTCATAAAGGTATTTGGATATGTCAGGTTAAAAATTTATTATTTGATGCATCAAATTTGACAAAGTTGACAATATTGGCAAAAAGAAAAGAAAAAAAATCATCAAACAAATGAGCAGCTATATATACAGCCACAAGGTTCCAAAAAGTACACGCAGAAATTTCACATATCTATATTGGGTAAAACATATTGCGTTTTTGGCAAAACTGTTCACATGTGATCCACACTGGTTCGGCCTTAAATATGCATGTATACAGCAGACTGCTGTTTCAACCTTGAGCCAGCAGAACTGTCAAAGTGACATAGTTTCAGCTTAAAATCCAACTTATTTCATCAAGATGCCTAAATTACAGAATTGAAGTTAAGGTATGTATTCCCAGCAATGATGGCTAAACACGTCCCAAGAACAGGTACCTCAATTACATCTCAGTTGGGGTATACTACTTCAAACTGGGTATAGTGATATTCACTAATTAGGGTATAGGCTATATTACTGTAGCATTTTGCATATGTAAGCAGTAACTCAGATATCTGGAAAACCCAGGGAATGGATAAGTTGATACTGTATGTATGGTGACATCTTTCCATCTACTGGTCTTGCGCAACTAGTGTTTTCTGCATATCCCATACCCCATTTGTCAGATTGCCTTTATTGTATAATCTTCGTTTCTTAAATATAGTTATATAGTCAGTTGTAATTAATGTATTTTAAATAGTATTGTTTTTTTTCTTCAGATCTTTGCCAGGTTAAACATGGGTATAGTAACTTCATGATGTTGATAGTTATTACCCCACAAGCAAATTTGTATTCAATATCTGGATTGTGATTGTTTAAAAGGTCGGGTCGTATAAACCCACACCGAGTGATGTCTTGCTACTCGGTGTATATGGAAAACACCTCACGTGCGATTGGAAACGACGCTCTCGCTTCGAGAGTTCAGCTGACCATATCTCAATATTTATGGAATAACTTTCGCTCACTCGTCAAAATTTAATGGAATAAAGTCATACTGCATTATTTTCACTGAAGTTTCCGATACATAACTCACCCAAAAGGTGTCATTTGTTCCAAAAATAAAAGTCGATTTCCGAACGAAAGCAGATTGAATGGATTGTGTGTGGCGCGCCTTTCTCACAGTGCCGTAGCAAAATGCGGACAGTTTCGTAACCGAAATGGCCCGTTGGATTTGTCCGTTGTCCCGTTGGTTATAAATGATAGGCCTTTTTCAGTATTTTTACTACAAGATAAAAAGGCTTGATGGGTAATAAATTCGTTATTCAGGTTTTCCCCCGGGTGTATGGAAAATTACGACCCTCCCTGAAACTCATACACCCTTCGACTGACGCCTCAGGTTGTATGAGTTTCAGGGGGGTTGTAACTTTCCATACACCCGGAGGGAAACCTGAATAACTAATAATATCACATAGAAGTACCGGTATATGAAATTCAGGTAAATCTGAATTACCACATTTTGTCTAAACCATGCATTCAAATGAACAAAACCGCTTCACCATGAAAGATGTATTCATTGTACCTGCTAACTGGAAGTTGCTATACTTATTGATGGAACTAAATTTAAATCTTGATATGTCTGGTTTCACAAAATGGTATTGCGCTTATGGTATAGGGATACAAACATGCTGATGTATTTGATTTAATTGGGGGTGAGGTGGAATTTCCGGATACTGTAATAATTCATCATGTCTGTCTCTTTCAGATTCTATGCATTTTGGAGTGGAGATTAAAAGCACAGTACAGGTACCACTGCAAGAATGCAGCTCCTATGGATGTTCTTATAAGGCACTGAATTATCAGCATTAAGTGAAGGCGCTCTAGATTGCTCAGTCACCTCGCTCTCTATAAATAATCAAACTATACAGCCAGAAAAATGCTTTGTTGGTAATTGAGGGCTGGTCAGCACCATAAATTGGTGTTGGGAAATAGTGTTGACCAATGTGAACACTAAAAAATGGTGTTGAGGCCAGCTCAACTCCAAATAATGATGTTGGTCAATACCAATAAGAAGCGTTGAATTGGTTCGACACCCTATTTTGGTGTTCACTGGCATGTGCTAATACTCACTTAACACCAATTAGTGGTGTTGGCCAAAACCAATAATGAGTGTTTGAGATAATCTGTGTCGGTCAAAATTCAGCACCATTTATTGGTGTTGAGGTCAGCACTTCTTTTTGGTGTTGATTTCTTTCTGGCTGAGCATCCCTAAGCCCAATGTAACTGTATTTTCAGAGCATGACTAGTATTCGTTGATCATAAACTAACTTTTTTCAATATATATTCTGAGAAATCCTGTTCATCAGGTCACATTATGACCAACCCTGGCTATGTTATGAAAACTTAGAGCACATGTACCTTCTTCTGAAATGCTCTCATTTTCTCAGCCGAACCCCTTAAAATGACGAAAATAGGACATGTTCTGTCTAATGGCCACAGAGAACGTATGAAATGGTGTCGATAAAATACTGGACCACATGCTCCGGATGATGGCCATGTGAAAACAGCAGAAAAAGCGATATTTCGACCTACTGGTTTTCTGTCAGATTTCCCTCAAAATTGCCACCCACGTGCTTACAGCTAAAATAGCCACATTTTTCGAGCCTCACTTGGATACTTTCAAATCAATGCTAAAGAATGGAATGAGTGAGTGAGTGAATAGAATTTAACGTCGCTTTCAACAATATTTCAGCTATATCGCGACGAACCAACTAAGTACCACCCAGCGAAGTTGCGTTCCTGCTACTTCAAAGAAGAAATCTTTGAAGCAGCATGGAACCAGCCAACCTCCATCCACCCTATAAAACACTGAGGACAGCACACAAGACACAGACAGGACGCTTGCATGCATGCATGGTGCAATAAAGACAAGTGATATTACAGTGCTAGACATCACATTATCAAGTTCCTGTTGTTTCTCAGCAAAATGCATTGAAACAACAGGAACCCGTGCCCACCCAACCACCCGCTGCTAAAGAATGGGACAGATCTGATCAGCAAATGCCATATGTCCATTCGAAGAGAATGAAGCACCCATCGCTATGCTATTACAAAAATCAGATTCTAAAAACCCCAGAAAAAGAATACTAAATTTACAAAATCAGAGAAGGGTCAAATGCTACTAAGGGGTGGACAGTACCCTTAAGGGTTAGGATCTTGTCTTAGCTTCATGCTAACCACTCATGTTAATCGTGAGTGTACAGGAGTGCAGTGATATACAATATTCACTAGTTTCTAACTATGTTTGGTATAGCTGGGTATGGGATACCCCATTCTGGCTTTGGTGGCCTATTTCTACACATGAAGAAGAAAAATGTCTATTGAAAAATGCTCAGTATATTCTCGCTATATTATCAGGGAGTAACTTTGGTAAAAAAAATAGTTACAAAACACCACCAGCTTTCTATTAATAGACTGTAATATTGAAATGAGGGAAAAGTGACAAAATCAGTGACATTCTGTATATTTGTAGTCCTCACCAACACTAAATTGTTAATGAACAAAATACAGGGAAAAATGAATTTTCTCATCTTTTATGGTTTTCGTGTTTAATTAAACAAGCAGCCAGAGGATGCTAAGTCCCCCGCCTAAATGGCAGCAATATTTTTCAGCATTGTTGGTCTCGGGGGATATACATGAGGGAGGCCCAGGCAACTGCTACTTCATAGGCGTTGGATGCGGGTCTTTCTGTCTTCCCAAGTTTTAAAATCCACTCAGAACGGTTGACTGAACGTTTTTTGCTTCTGTAATATAGTTTCCATGCAATGAAGCATGAAAATTATGTAACCGAGAAGCGACCCCAAGTGACATCTCAAGGCATATTATCGGCAAACCAAATTTGACGAGAAGCTGAATGCGTCCTCAACCTATTGTCTGGAAACCAAATTTTAAATTTGTCACCAGGTGTCGCCACCTGTAGGTGCAAGTGGGCGAAATGCAATCCCAAGGATCATCCCATGACATGGTGTATCAGCATACGAACTTTGGGAAGAATCTGAAAAGGGGTTATTGCGCGGAAACCAAATTTAGATTTGTATGCACAAGTGTGCGAAACACATTATTCCAAGTGACATCTTATGGCATATGAATATTAAACATTTATAAACAATGTTACTATTTATAACCAAACCAAACCTGCTTTGCTATATGCCTAATCTCCATTAGGAAGAACAATACAAACTGTTAAAAACGGAAGTTAAAACCAAAAGTTGTCTCCCCCTGGGGAGTTGTCTGCCCCTAGCGGAGCTCTCTCTCTCATCCCAGTGAGGTTACTATATAAGCTCTGCTCACGCCATTCATACCCTCTTTCTCATTGTAATAATCCTAGACCTGTAGTGTGCAAGGCCGTGGAGTGAGGGGAAGGAAGGGAGGGACAATCAAAGCAAAGCAGGTTTGGTTTGTTTATAAATGTTTAATATTTATGACCCAAACCTACACCTGCTTTGCTATATGCCTCACTACCAAGATATGGAGGTGGGAACCTCGGCCTTGTTGTAGCTCCAAAAGCAGGCTGATTAACCGCTGGGATGACACAGACATGGGCATAGACATGACGGTGACGCAGAGGGTAATTCATGGAGTTGATATAGTAGTTACTTATCTTGAGTGTCTCCATCCATGTAGCTGTGATCGTGGATGTGGTACAAACAATATTACCAATACGAAGGTACTCCGGCAGTTGCTACTATGAGTATTCGGCTGGTAAGCAATGTATGAACAGGGAAGAGGCGATCTACCTGCTATCCGCAGCATACACGGTGACCAACTTACACCACCCTCAGTCCACAAGCCGTCTTATGTCAACTCTCTGTTCTTTAGTCCTTGAAGCTTGATCCGGTCTTGTGCGAGTTGACAGCGGTTGCCCTGAGTCTACTCTCCGTCTTACGTCAACTTCCTGTACTTTAATCCCTGTTGCTGACACTGGTAACCTGAAACAAACATTAGTACTCACAAAAGTGTCAGTTCTTTGTACGTTGAACTTGTGAGTTGACAGCAGGTGACTCAGCTGAGATGATCTAGAAGAAGGTCATAGCTTCAACCTGAAATGACACAAGCAAATCCGCAGTAAAGGCAAAGATTAAAACTCACCATTGTGTCAGGCCTTGATTGATGACTTGAGAGTCGGCGGCTGGCAAGCTGACCTATTACTTCTTTCTTAGGTGATCATGTAGTATGTGGACATATGATATGATTGAGAGATGAGATGAGATGAGATGATACAGCAAGCTGGCTGACTTGCTGCGTTGATGATATATGTCCCCTTCACTTTTTTGAAAGTTACTTGACCACGTACTGGGCAGCCACCAGCGGTCCAAGCGTGGACATTCTATCTGATTGCACTGACATATCCCTCAGATAGGAATTAGTGAAAGTAGAATTTGCCGTCCATGCGCAGGACTGGACAATGTCATGAAGGGACAAGTTCTTCCATAAAGGCCATGACGTAGCGATGGCACGAATTTCATGAGAAGAAGCGGTAGATAGTAGTGGGGGAGCGTCAATGGCCAATTGATATGACCACTTTATGGTCTTCTTCAACCACGAAGCAATGGTATTCTTGGTAATGTCACGCACTGCAGACGGTCGAAGTGACAAGAATAATAAACGACGAGAGCCCCGACCGGGATCGGTACGAGTGATATAGTGGCGTATGGCTCGAACAGGGCATAACAGAAGGTCGTCTTCAAGGTCATGCACGAAGTTTGATAACGCAAGGATGGAGTACAAACGTTTAGCACATGGACCTAGGCGAACAGACTCATTTTTGGCGATGAACTCAGGAACGGGTCGAAAAGAAATGCGAGACCAATCCGCCATACAGGGCATAGATGATCTCTCAAGAGCATGAAGTTCAGACACTCTAGACGCCAAAGCAAAAGCCGCCAGAAAAGCAGTCTTATAGGCAACAGCTTTTAGAGAAGCGGACTGTAAGGGTTCAAAGGGCGGACGAATCAGAGCACACAGAACCACACCGATATCCCATTTCGGTAACAACTGGCGAGTACGGCGAGACTGTAACGCGAAGGACCGAATGAGCGCAGAGATATTGTCGTTTAGGCTAATGTCGCTGCCGGAGGTAAGACGTAACACCCTAGCCAAAGCAGATCGATACCCTTCAATGGTGCTGATTTGAAATTTCTTATCACGGTGAAGGTGAAGGAGGAGGAAGTCAGCTACGAGGGAAATAGAGGCAGAGTCGGGATCGGCATCACGTTCTCGGCACTAGGAGACGAAATAGGCCCATTTCGCCTGATAGAGCTGTGATGTGGAAGATCGATTGGCTGAGACCATCGTCCGTGCAACCTCTGCTGAAAATCCTTGGACTGAGAGTGCATTCTGGATAGTCTGCAGACGTGTAGGTTGAGCCACCGTGGGTTGTGATGAAGAATCCCGTGCAGGTTGACGTAACAGGCTGGGCCAAACTGGAAGACAACGCGGCGGCGCAGTGACAAGTGGAACCAGAACCGGAAACCACAGGCGACGAGGCCACCACGGAACCACGAGCAGAATGACGCAGTCGTGTTGAGAATTTTTTTGCAGAACTTCCAGAATCAGGGCCATAGGTGGGTAGGCATAAGCCAGGAAGTTGTCCCAGTTGATTGAAAGAGCGTCGATGGCGATGGCGATGAGGATCCAGAATCGGACTGACGAAGAGGGCCAGCTGCGCATTGTTCCTCGTCGCAAACAGGTCGATCAAGGGAGACTCCCAGACGCTGCAGATCTGACGAAAAATCTCCGGATGAAGTTGCCATTCGGTCTGAAGAACGGTGTCGGGACGAGACAGGCGGTCCGCTAAGACATTGAGCCGACCCGGAACATGGCGAGCATTGAGATGACAGTGATGAATGAGAGCCCAGTTGTAAAGATCCCACACCAGACGAAACGTTGAGAGCGATCGGGTGGTACCCATCTTGTTGTTGTGGGCAATGACCGTAGAGTTGTCCGTCGCGATGAGAAGAGACGAATTCATGAGACGCCGACTCCAATGTTGAACTGCTAGGATGACTGCCTTCATCTCCAGAAGGTTGATGTGAAGTCTGGCATCCAACGTCGATCATCTGCCGGACACCTCCAGGCCGTCCAGATGGGCTCCCCAGCCGGTCTCGGAAGCATCGGTGTAAAGATGGTGAACTGGGGCCGGAAATCGGAATAGAACTCCCCGCATGACGTTGTGGCGGGACTGCCACCAAATCAGATGTGGATGTAGAGACGTCAATACCGGAACCGCAGGATTGAGGGAAGACGTCCGTAGATAAGGAGACAGATGGTACTGCAGTGGCCGAACCTGGAGACGATCGTAATGAGTAAGGTCCTGCGTGGAAGTAAGTAAACCCAGCAGACTTTGCCACTGCTGACGTGTCTGAGACGTTGATGACAAAAACTTTAGTATCAACAGCTGAATTTTGGTCCAACGGTCCTCTGGAGGGTGTACCAGTTGTAGACGAGTATCGAACACCGCCCCGATGTAACGGCGAATTTGCGCCGGAACCAACTCCGACTTCAGAGGATGAGGAATGAAGCCGAGATGAGGTAAAACAAGCAGAGTGAACCGAACCTTAAGGTTGAGAAGAGACTAGTCTGCAGCCCACAAGAGGATGTCGTCGATATATACGTCGATTTGAATGCCCCGAAGATGTAGAAACGCCATGACTGGTGAAGAGATACGGATGAATAGCCAGGGGGCGATGTTGACTCCGAACGGAAGGACTTGCCACTCGAACCGATGATCGTTGATAGTGAAACGCAGGTAACGCCTACGACGAGGGTGAATAGGAATATGGAGATAAGCGTCCTGAAGATCGACTGAGGCCAACCAATCCCGGTGATGTACGCGGGCCCGAATCAATGATACATACACCATCTTGAAATGAGGAGGGGTGATTAGATGATGCTTGTTTAATGTCTTGAGGTCGATTACCATCCTCATCTGGTCCGAATCTTTCTTCGGAACCAGGGAAACATGGCTGTAGAATCCTACGCTGTCTTCGGTTCGTGGTAACTCTCTGATGGCTCCCTTGTCGATGAGTGTGGTGAACGAGGACAGAAGTATCTGCATGTGACCTGCGGGAACTGGCAGGCGGGAGGGACGAGGCCAAGCGATGAGTTTGGGCAGGGACTGAAAATTGAATAGGAAGCCAAACTTCAAGATCTTTATAATCTATTTGTCGTCCGTTATAAGCTGCCAATTCTCGCAGAAATACTGTAGACGGCAGCCCACGACCTGATGACTGAAAGGACGGAAGGCGGGTAGTTGAAAATCTTCGGCCTGATTGGAAACGGAAATCGGATAGTCATTTGTTGGATTGTCCACCACGTCTGGAAGACCTCCCACGGGCGGAACGGCGACCACGGCCTCGTGGAGGTTTGTCGAAGCCACGAAAACTACCCCGAGGAACCACATCCTGTTGGGTGGGATTGGAAGTACGACCCCGTTTAGGTCTCCGATCCACGGAAAAGGCAGGACGTCGAGCCACAGCAGAAATCAAACGAGACGTCCGTTCCTCACGAACAGCAGGCATGACGGACTCAATAGCATTGTTGAAAACGAACTTAGAGGATAATGGCTGACGAAGCAATTGATCCTTAACAAAGTATGGAACGTCAGGCTTGACCACCTTAAGTAACGCATTACGCTGAGCTTGAAGAAGCGAAACATAAGAAAAAGAACCGGCCTCAATGACATGACGGTTAGCTTTAATGAGAGTGTCAACGAAAGAACGCAAATAGGCCAGGCGACCAGGGGACAAAGAAGCCGACCCATCGTCTAAGCGTAACGCAGGATCCAAGGCAATCCGAGAAGTAGCCAACAGAAACCAATCCGCGACAGATGTAACCCGTTGCATAAATAGCAACATCTCCAGAACACTATCCACCACTTTGGGAGGAACCGCAAGATGAGCTGATTTAACTGCCTTGGAAATCTGACTCAAATCCCGATCACATTTGGGCGGTTTAACGGGCAAGATGTTATCATGAATCTCATATTGAAATGGAAAATGGGGCCTCTTAAACTTGTTGTCGTCCTCCAATTGACGATCAAACTCCTCTAAATTAGACTCCCAAGCTGGTGACGGAGCGCATGAGATAGATGAGTTGAGCGACGTAGGCGCGAACGCGACAGAAGCCGCCGTCGGACATCTAATTCGAGAAGAAGAGACAACATTCGAAGAAACAGGCATATCCGGAACAAGCGCCAAAAGCGCCTTCATTTTATCCGGAAAAGACATCATAGACGAATCCTCCGAACTCTGCGCTGAAGAAGAGGAATCATGATCATTAGACGAAATCGTCGAAACCGGTATGGGTGAACGAGTGATGTGACGTAGACGAGAGGTTGATAAACCGTGATCAACCGATTGATCAAGAAATGGAGTCTGCGACTGACGAACTTGGCGACCTTGATGAGAAGGTGAGACAGAACGACGTGGCAAACGGCGTGGAGGCGTACGGGAACGTCGAACAGAAGTACGAGAACGGCATACCGGAGAACGGGAAGGCCGTAAAATAGTACTAGGACGAACCGGAGAACGAGATCTACGAACAGGAGAACGAGACCGTCGAACAGGTGAATGAGAACGACGTACGGGCGAATACAAACGACGAGGCGGCGTAACAGAACGTCGCGGAGAAACAAAACTCCGTACAGGCGAACGAGAACGAGAATGGCGTTGCGATGTACATGAGCGCCGTTTAGAAGCACGGGAACGACGATGTGACGGATCAGCATACGTAGTAACCGGAGATCGCAAGTCCGCAATTTGAACACCCAAAGTCGGGTCCGAACAACCCTCCATAGAACGAGAGACAGATTTAGATAAACCAGCTTTAGATTAAACCGTAAAGGAGAAGCTGCCACACGACGATGTTTATTTCCTTTGGAAGAGACGGCATGCGATAAACCAGTTGACAAAGGTGAAGTCGAGATAACATGCGGCGAAGTAGCATTATTTTGTCCGATGGAGACAATGGCTCTAGAGGCCTTTGTTGGGCTGAACAATGAAACCGGTTTGACAGGGACTCCAGACAACGCAATACCGATCGAGGTCAGACTGTCTAGAAGCTGATTATTATCTTCTTGTACCACGGTCCCACTCGGTGGAATATTTACAGACGCCGATGATACCGGACTTTGAAATCTATGTGACAAAACTAAACCTACACCCCCGAGATCCTCGTTCGATTTCATGTCATTTACAAGCGCAATTTCCAAAAGCCGTCTACCGACCTCCGATAGAGTAGGGTCCTCAGATGCACGCAACAAATAAGCACGTCGGGCCTGGGCATATTTCTTGCAGGTAGACGAATCCCACAACAAACACTCCGCACACGTGGCTTGCCGATAGCACAAATCTTTACAAGCAAAACAAACCGTGTGGGCGTCCAAACGGGACAAAACTTGCCCACACGCACGACAAGAATTAGAAATCGGAACAGAAACCTCAGACATAATTCATGCAAGAAGAATTTCCCGAAAACGAAACACAAGTCAAGCAAAAAGGATATAACCGTCGGTTACAACAACAACACAGCTGTATTGCTTTAACACTTCCTTGATGTGCACTACTCGAGTACAAACAGAGACAGAGGATATGAATGGCGTGAGCAGAGCTTATATAGTAACCTCACTGGGATGAGAGAAAAAGCTCCCCTAGGGGCAGACAACTCCCCAGGGGGAGACAACTTTTGGTTTTAACTTCCGTTTTTAACAGTTTGTATTTATCTTCCTAATGGAGATTAGGGATATAGCAAAGCAGGTGTAGGTTTGGGTCATAAATACCAAATTTGAGAAGAATCTGAGGAGCAGTTGTCAAATTATTGCCAGAAACAAATTTCAGATTTTTCCACCAGGTGTCGCCTCCAGTATGCAGAAGCAGGTGAAATACAATCGCAAGGGACATATCATGGCATGGTATCTGCATACCAAATTGGAGAAAAATCTGATGAGCGAAATCAAATTTAGATTGGACACGAGGTGGTGCTACCCGTAAGCACAAGTGGGCGAAACGCAATCCCAAGTGACCTCAAATGTCATGATATATTCATACCAGATATAAGAAGAATCTGACGAGCGGTTCTCAAGTTATTACCAGTAAACAAATCTGCTATTTCGCCACCAGGTGGCACCACCTGTAAGTAAAAGTGAACGAAAGGCAATCCCACGCAACATCTTCTGGCATGATACATGCATGTTAAATTTGAGAAGGTTCTGATGAGCAGTTCACAAGGAATGCATATGCCAAATATTGAAGAAACTAGATACAGTCGATCGAATACGATTGGAGGCATGCCTTTTGCCTATCAACATATTTGTGAAGAAAGTAAAAACGTAAAACTTAGGAAAATCATCAATAACATGGCCCCATAAAATGCCTTGAGGGTAGCTACCCACATACCAAATTTAAAAGAATCCATTAAGGTCCAATAGTTACTGTCCGGAAATGCAATTTTACCTTGGCCCTCAGGTAGCGCCATGTGTAGGCGGATAGGCATAAAAAATAATCCCAACCGTGATATTGAGGCAAGATCCCTTGACATTGGAAATAGAAAATGTTAACTTGGCCTACAGGTGGCGCCACGTATGAGCAGATCGACAAAAAAAACAATACCAAGTGAAACCTTCAGGTAAGGTATATGTATACCAAACTTGGAAAGAATTCATTCGAGTATTAAAAAGTTATTGTCTGGAAACATAATTTTAAATTTGTCCCCAGGTGGTATATGTGGATCAGCATGAAAAACAATGCCAAACGAGAAATTGAGGCGAGATACCTACACACCAAATTTGGAATGAATCGGTTCAGGTTTTCAAAAGTTATTGTCTGGAAACACTTAACTTAGCTTTCAGGTGGTCCCCCTATCAACATGAAAAACATTCTCAAGCCAGATCTTAGGCAAGGTACCACCACACCAAATTTGGAAAGAATCCTTAAGGTTTTCAAAAGTTATTGTCTGGAGATGCAATTTTAACTTGGCCCGAGGTGGCGCCACCCAGAAGCGGATTGGCACGAAAAACAATTCCAAGCAAGATCTATAGACAAGGGACATATTTACCAAATACAAAAACATGGGTCTGTGCCTGATAAATTGAAACCTTTTGGGGTTGCAATTATCCCAATATTGCAGACAACACACAAATTTCAGCTTCTGCCAAGATATATTGGAGATATATATGCTCAAACACAATATATGAGGGTCGGGCGAGGGCTAGTTTGGGAGATAGAGGGTGCGGCTCGGCGCCCTGGGGATGGGGACATGCTGTTCTTGAGGGTAGTGGTAGGTGTGCTGACATGAAAGCCATAGAAAGCTCCCTGTACATGAAACAACCACACTAACAACTGCATGTCATCATCTGTCAGTCCGAAAAACCACAAGGTGGAATTCAATTCAATTCAGGAAATTGATCATATGCACAGTGTGCACCCAAACTTTAGGAACTCAGTTGTAATTAATATAGTAAGTTACACGTGTGGACACAAATAGTTCCTGCAGAAGCTTTAGGGTAAATCATATGATGTGAGATACAATTGTTTGATAGCAAAATTGAAGGCAATGTTGTCCTTCATTTAAGATGACACGAAATTAAAAAACCAGGGGTTCGGTACTGCGGGGATTTCCCCGCCAGTTATTTCATATTATACTTCTGAAATAAAAAATATGGTTCATGCAAAAGCTTTAGGGTAAATCATATGATGTGGAATAGAATGATTTCATAGCAAAATTGAAGGAAATGTTGTCCTTCATGTAAGGCGACACGAAATTCAAAACTAACACAGATTCGGTACTGCGGGGATTGCCCCGCCAGTTATTTCATATTATACTTCTGAAATAAAATATGGCTCCTGCAAAAGCTTTAGTGTATGATGTGTAATAGAAGGACTGGAAAGCAAACTTAAGAAAATGGTGTCCTTCATTTAAAGCGACATGAAATTCAAAACTAACAGCGAGAAGCGGAAGAAAGAAGAAAAAATGACAAACGCATTTAGGGATGCCTAATTATTAAACAAAGCATTTGAATGGAAACCACGGACATGCACAGAAGATTTGAACAAGATCCAGTGGCACCACCTTCAGGTGGATCTTGCTGAAACGCAATATACCAACTCATGTCTGGTCACAAGGAGTGTATATGCTAAATTTCGAAGGAATCGGACAAAGCTTTTGGAAGTTATCCCCTGTGAAGAATTTGAACAGACATCCACAGACACAAAGAGAGCAAGACCCATTTCAACTGGAACGGACACGAAGAAGAGAAACTCAGTGGCGCCACCTTCAGGCAAATGTTACTGAAATCCGGTACGCAACCGCGTCTTCTCACAAGGAATGCGTATGCCGAATTTTGGAAGAATCCAAGAAAGCGTTTGGAAGTTATCGCTTGTTACTGACATCCACGGACACAAAGAAGCAACATTCATTTTGACCCAGTGGCGCCACCTTCAGGCAGATGTTGCTGAAATGCGAGACCGACTGGAGTCTTGTCGCAAGGAATGCGTATGCTGAATTTCGGAAGAATCCAACAAAGGGTTAGGAAATATTCATTCGAACAGACATGCACGGACATCCACGGACATGCACGGACATGCATGGACACATAGAAGCAAGAACCATTTTGACCCAGTGGCGCTACCTTCAGGCAGATGTTGCTGAAATGCGAGACCGACTGGCGTCTTGTCGCAACGAATGCGTATGCCGAATTTCGGAAGAATCCAACAAAGGGTTAGAAAGTAATCGCTACCACTACCACTCGAAATATGAGAAAAACTGACATCTTCTTTTCAAATTGCCTGGAATCTCTTCAAATGTAGTTCATCGCTAAAGGACCTTGTACATTAAGATGGACAAACCGCCCCAGATAGCAGCCACAGGATGCTAGGTCCCCCGCCGAAATGGCAGCGATGGTTTCAAGAGCGGTGTTGGTGTCCGGGTTATAGATGAGGGATACAAGGGCTGCTGGCCATACATAATCAGAGGGGGGACAAATGAACTGTTAACATGGTTAAGCAGAAACAAGGAAACATGTGAATAAATCGACTTCATGCTCAGTGGCTATTATTTTTTCAAATGCAAATTTACATTACTGAAAAAAACAAAGAAGAGTCTGTCTATTCACTGACCTGCGACTTGAACTGATCATGCTACTGGGTTATATAATTTCACTTTGACATATTTTCATGTAGTATTTGCAGAATTATACATAATTGTAAGCATAATCGGTATTGTCAAAATATAGTACATATGTATAAAATTGTAAGTTATCATGGTTCACAGCAGTTCAAAATACTGGCTACCGGCTAAGTAGATAGTGCGAAGTGAAATAAGCCCAGTAACTGATCATTTGAAGTCATGTGTCAGTGAGCAGACAAGGTTTTCTTTGTTCCCCCATTAGTGTGCAACCAAGTCATTCTGCTGTACCTGTCATTTTGGTTGATTAAGTGCCAAATTGTTTAAAGAATTAAAGTATCATTTGGAGATAAAACACTGCTATGGCAATATTCTTGGTGCCAAAAAAGGGTTATTCGTTAATGTCATATGTATCAGGCCTTGCAATTTTATGGTGCTCATCAGCGAGGGTCCCAAGATTCATTATCCCAGTAAACAATCAATATGGGCACAGCTTTTAAATTGAAATCAGCTGTTAGGAATAAGTCTGCCCTGTTGTCAGCCATAAGCAGACCTGGTGCAACTTTCAGAATGCAAGGCCCGATTCATGTTTAATTTCTGGTCCTGTACCATGGTACATGTAGAGTCCTAACGATTCGGAAAACCGTCTCAGCAAAAATTGCTGCTGCTAATAATATAAATCAGTCGTATCGGTAGTAGTAGTAGTATAAGTTGAAATTCCTTGGGAAAAATGTGGGTGGAAACAATGTGGGTGTGGCATGACGTATCCGGTCAAAGGTCACATCTCGGTCCCAAAACGTCCATTCCCATGCCACTTTGTCTACTGC
>JAVTVY010014349.1:0-68135 GCA_036873755.1 Hanleya hanleyi
TGATCGCCAAAGCCCTTAAAAGACAACCCCGGACACAGCGAAGAGTCATTCGACGTCCAACACACCGACGACGCACACTCCGGAGGACTCACACCCAGAAGAAGAAGAAGAAGAAGAGTAGTAGGAGAGACATCTTCGCATAATGGCATACATTCACTCCGAGTCGTGTCCGTCTACCAACAGTGAATTGGATTTGTGGACTATTCCACCCACCCAAACCAGTGTAGCCGAAGGACGTTGGGTAGAACATCGACCCCTGGCTAGCCTGACGGGGACGGGCCCTGTCGAATTTACCATTGAAAACAAAGATACAGCCTACCTGGATTTAGCCCACACCTACTTGTACGTGAAAGCCAAAATAGTGGACGCAGCCGGGGCCAACGTAGCGGACGATGCAGTAGTAGGCCCAGTGAATCTTTGGCTGCACTCATTGTTCCAACAGGTGGATATGAGTCTGAGCGATAGACTCATCAGTACGTCCACCAATACGTACCCGTACCGAGCCTACATGGAGACGCTGTTGTCGTACGGTGCAGATGCCAAAAAATCCCACTTGCAAGCCGCGCTGTACTACAAGGATACACCCGGCGCCATGAATAGCGTGCTGGCTGCCAATAATGGGTTGACCGCGCGCAAAAACTTGGCAGCCGATAGCAAGTCCGTCGATATGATGGGACGACTGCACGCCGATCTGTTCCTGCAAGACCGCTACATGATGAACGGTGTATCCATTAAGATCAAGTTGATCCGTTCCACACCTGCGTTCGCCTTGATGGCCGGTGGAGCGGCCCCCAATTACAAGATCATCCTAGAAGATGCAGCCCTGTTTGTGCGTACGGTGGATTTGCAACAGGGCGTGTTGGTGAGTCACATGGAAGCCTTATCGAAAAAACCAGCCCTGTACCCCATCCGACGCGTACAGACCAAGGTGTTCTCTGTACCAGCCGGTACGATGATAGCCAATCGTGAAAATTTATTTCTAGGGGATCTCCCTAAACGTGTTACCATAGCGTGTGTGACCAACACCGCTTTCAATGGAGCGTGGGATGAGAATCCGTTCGCCTTTCAACATTTCAACCTGAACTTTTTGGCACTGCACGTGGCTGGCCATCAAATTCCAGCCCGACCCTTACAACCGGATTTTGGTAACCAAAATTATGTGCGCAGCTACCTGAACCTGTTTACAGCCACAGGACAAAACAACCAGGACGAAGGAAATACCATCACTCGACGAGACTTTTACCGTGGGTACACATTGTTCGCCTTCGACCTCACCCCTACCTTGGAACACGATCATCAACTGGCCTTGCTGAAGAAAGGAAACCTACGGTTGGAACTGCGTTTCGCCACCGCTCTAGCCCAGACCATTAACGTGATTTGCTACGCCGAGTTTGATAACGTCATCAGCGTGGATCAGCAAAGAAACGTGCTGTGTGACTACGCCAGCTAGAGTCATGGATACAGAGCAGCTGATGGGCATACTCCAGCGAGATCCGAAGATCCCCTTTCGAGGTGTGTTTCCACGCAATGTGTTTCCCACCCACTCCACCACCCCAGCAGCCTACATCCTGAATACAGACCCGGGATGTCGACCCGGTGAGCATTGGGTAGCTGTGTACGTGGACACCCTAGGCCAAGGCGAATACTTTGATTCCTACGGACTTGCACCCCTACATGCCGATTTGGTGAAATTCATGGACGTCTCTACTACAATGTGGCGTTGGAATACTCAAAGATTACAAGGACCCTTGAGTAGTGTGTGCGGACAGTACTGTGTGTTTTATCTCACTCACCGGAGTAGAGGACATTCTATGCCAACCATCGTACACATGTTTGATGATTATTGTCAAGCCGAAGACCGTGATGTCCTGGTCTATGACTGGACGGCCTCTCGTTTTAATGTGCATGCTCCATTTCTCTGGTTAACTTAAAATGCACTGCGCGCAGGCCACTTGTTTTTTTATTATCACGTTATTGTTATGACGTTGTTGTTCTGACGTTCATTGATGTTGAATAAAAATTGATGAAAAAACACAAAAAATGATGGGGGTTTGACTTATTTTTTTTTTATTTAAGTCCACAAGAATGTATAGAATACAGGGTACAAATAGAATAGTAGTAGTGGTAGGATTAAGGTACAAAAAAAGTTCTGTCAGGAGTAGGATTCGAACCTACGTACGGCAATGCCGACCAGCACTTAATACCGGCGCCTTAGACCACTCGGCCATCCTGACTTTTACATTTGTGTATCAACAGTTATAGTTCGACATTGTTCACAAGTCCAAGTAAGTGGTGCTCACACCATCGGCCAACACTTTTCGTTTCGGGTAAAAGAAAGTAAAGGCGTCTCGTTGCTGAATGTACGTCCGCATCTGGTGATCTACCACCCGAAATCCTCGGTTAGTACCACTCGCACTGGCCTGGCTTTGCAGCACGTTCAAGTACAAGGTTTTGTCGATGTTGGGATCGCGCCGGCTCACCCCTTTGCAGCTAAACTTATTTTCGTCTCCTCCTCCGTAACAGTAATACGTCTTGGAGGAGAGACCAATCATAGCATCCCCACTCCACTCCAGCTTGAACAGGCCCGGCGTACGCTTATCGTACTGGTAATGGTCACGTCGAGGTAGCCACTGGTCGCGTTCCGCTTCATACTGGGTACGTAACTCCGGTTTCAACAGGGACTCCCAATCCGCATTAGAGATGGCCATGTAGGCCGAGTCCGTATCCATCTCCATGAGTTGCCAGTCTGATGGATTAAAATACACACCCATGAAATCATACAGAAACTGCAGCATCCTCAGCTTGGCCACCTGATATACCATACATCCAATCTGCAGGGGTAGGTTGTAACGGATAGTCTTCTTGGCTGAAGTGACTTCATAGGTGTCGTCATCGATAACCTCCACGGAGCGAAACAGAGGAGAATTCACTTTTTTGCGGGCTTGGGCAGTAGTACAAATGTTCACGTTGACGGACTTATCCTGGTTCGTAACAGTTTTTCCATAATAACCATTGCCCGTCAACTTCCAACATTCACCGATGATGGCCTCACTCGGGTATTCATCACCTTGACGACGGGCCGACGTCACGATGTCGGCATTCTCCGCAAAACAAGCGTCGGGTACGTACTGTATCACTTGGTATATTTGGGTAATTTCCAAACCGTGGTTCATGTACCACTGCAGTAAGGGAGTGCCCAGCAAGATGTTCTCGGCCCACATACTACAAATCAACATCCGTCGAGGTTGAGGCAAACACTCGTGTTGCTCCGCATAGGTCCTCATGGTGTCCCCAATATCAGCACGACCCACCAGCGTGTTCTTAAAGATGGGAGGGCACTGGGCGAAGAGAGGCTTGAGAGTGTCGGGAACATGCAAATCACATTCGACAAAGCCGTAGAGGTCCCCCGAACGAATGGCGTCGAACATCTGTGGCAGACTCAGAAGTCGCCGACGACTCAAGGGGTACTCGCGCTCTTTTAGGAAACGTCGTAAATGGGGCAGGGCCTGGCACATCGTGTGAAATTCACACTCCCACATTTCAATCAGATGGTATCCTCTCTCTTTCACATAATCACCGTTCTCCATCACTTCTTCCCGTAATTCTTCCGGTGTTTTTCCACGTCGTTCGTTGAAGCGTCCAGCGCTGAAATGGCATCCGTGGCCGTGCCAATAGCAACCGTAAAATTGGAATACGGTGGGTGTGCTACCCACCAGGGCAAACCCATCGACGGGAAGTCGACGATCTCCTATGCGCATCTCTGTGGCGTTGGTTTGGTGTCGTATATAAATTGCCCGTCGATAGGCTTCCCAATCCAACCACTGATCAGCCAGATGCTTGTATGGTGTACGTTGCGGTGTAAAATGCCGATCTTCCGCCAACCAACGTGTATAATGGCCACTGGGCATAGGTTGGGCCAGCGACCACAGGTACAAGGCATTCGCATCGAATCCGATGATCTTAGCACAGGGTTTTCCACTGGGGAGAGTAGTGACGTCCTTCTCGTGATAACGGTGAAAAATAAGACTCGGTCCGCCGACAATGTTCTGCTTTAGACAATCATGCATGTCTGCATCTTTTTGCTGTATCAGCGAGAAGTACGTAGCACACTCTTGAAAAAGATGGCGAAGCGCCAGACCCGGTAAACTCAAGCACTCCTTGAAGATGTCGACGTGCATTTGGCGACGAAAGAGTTGCACCATTTTCTCGAAGGAACCACATCTAGGTTATTATACCATATCAGGAAATCTCGCAAGGTGTGCATATGTTGATCGTTCCATACCTGCTGTAGTTCCCGGTACGTGTCTTCCGGACATTCCACTTGCTTCAAATCATCAAAGAAGGCGTCCCGGGGTGGCAACTGTGTTTCCTGCAAACGGTCGAGCGTTGATATATACGTGTAAGGGAACCTGCCTTTGGTTTGTGCACAGTTATATGCCTTGACCCACTGATCATAGCTACAATTAGGAGCTAAGTAGTTCCGTACATCCAGGAAATGCAGTGATGTGGTAGTGAGGGCCATATGATTATTGATCTTCTTGATCACGGACTTGAGGGTATTCGACTGGGCCAAGTAGGGGTAAAGAAATTCCTTCACCATGTTCAAATCATAGCGTCCCGAGTTGAAACCTAGCACCGGTAACTGGCCTAGATATTGTAGGAAGCGCACTTTCAATTTCTCCGCATACGGTTTCGGTAAAGGCACATCCTGCGACTGCAGGGGCTGCGACTCGGGCTGCGACTCGGGCTCCGACTCGGACTCGGACTCTTCATCGTCACTAAACGCTACACCCGGTATAGGAATCCGATCGTCCAGCTGGTCCAGTACGTGCTGGAACTTGGACACCAATAGTTCTGTACTAGCCGCACTGACTTCCTCTAAATACTCCATCATGCGGATGATCAACTCATGGGAATCCCCCGTGGACACGAAACATACCGGTGCAGCGTCATAGCCAGGTACGTTGCTGGAAATACTGACACTCAGAGGAATATGGCGCTGCGTCCACTGCGTTTTCGCTGAAAACATGTCCATGGGCTCCAACAGGGCCTCAAAATCGTAACACGCCCGGTAGGGAAAATAACGATCCACATCCGGTATGATCACACCCTCATCGGCCAGTTCCTGGAAAATAGTAGGCGCATTATGATACACACCACCCGGATATACTCGCTTGACACTGTTGTCACAGATTTTCTCGTGGCGATGTAAGTCGGTGGAGCGGTGAAACACCCGATGGCATTGGGTACAACTGAAAGACTGAGCGTACTGGCTCATATTGTAGATCAGCGAAAAATGACTGACGCCATTGTCGTCGAACACATTGACTTTCATTGTAGCAGCATACCGTTCTGTTGAACGACGAACCAATTCAGCCACAAATGTATCCTCCTGGCATCGTAATCGGTATACAAAGATATTGATGTTGAACAGTGTTTCCACGTCATCCAAATTCTTGAACGGAACTCCACGGAAGTGCCGCTTATCCAAGTCTTGCTGCTGTAAATACTGTTCCCAATAGTGATTGGCCACTCTGTCACAACGCTTGGGGTTACACTGGTCCAGATGCACGGCCAAACACCGAAACAGACATTTCCGGTCTTTGTAGGGCCCCTGTTGCCTTCCTGTTAATGCATACAGGCCGGGTCGATGAAGCAACCACGGGGGTAGTAGTACAGGAGCACCGATAGGATGATCTCTCATTTTCGTGACGAAAAATGTGACGTTGGTCACCATTTCCACAAACCATTGGGTATTGGGGCGTTGCAACCGGGCCCATTCCAATGGATCCAACGTAGTCAATTGGTCGATGAGTGGCTCCAGAGAAATGGCATCCGTCACCGTGAACGGCTGATCAAACACATAGGTATTATTGCTGGGATAATAATACCGCACCTGATCCGTCTCCTTGTGCCGTAAAATGTACCCGAATGTCATATTCAACTTGAACGCTGTCACCTGATCTGTGAAAATGTTCTCGGCATAGGTAGACAAATACGTGAGGTCCTGCAGTCGATAGTTATACAAGTCCAATAGACGACGGTCACGGTGAAAACAATGGCGTATGGTAGCCCAGTGACGTCGATAAATGTCCCTGACACGATGGTCTTCAGGCAAGACTTCAACCGGAGGTGCTGCTGGGTCCCAGGGAAAATCTTCTCCACGTCTCATGCTTTCGTCTCATACAAGCGAATAGGCAAGCAGGCAGGTAGGCAAGCAGGCAGGCAGGCAGGCTGGTCACGTGAGTCAGGTTGGTAGTGCAATGAATACTCCCCCTCCCCTAAAAATCGCCTCCTTTTATACGTTTTTCTACAATCCGCCATCTTAAACCCACCACCCACCCACCACCACCACAACCGCCATCTTAAACCCACCACCCACCCACCACCACCACAACCGCCATCTTAAACCCACCACCCACCCACCACCACCACAGCCGCCATCTTAAACCCACCACCCACCCACCACCACCACAGCCGCCATCTTAAACCCACCACCCACCCACCACCACCACAGCCGCCATCTTAAACCCACCACCCACCCACCACCACCACCACCCCGCCATCTTAAACCCACCACCCACCCACCACCACCACACCCGCCATCTTAAACCCACCACCCACCCACCACCATCACACCCGCCATCTTAAACCCACCACCCACCCACCACCACCACAGCCGCCATCTTAAACCCACCACCCACCACCACCACCACGGCCGCCATCTTAAACCCACCACCCACCCACCACCACCACAGCCGCCATCTTAAACCCACCACCCACCACCACGACCACACATGACCCCATGTGACACAATACTCGCTTCTGATTGGCTGTCGCGTGACGTCACAGAGGTCATATGCAAATTTCTGAGGTCAAACGTCCGCCATTTACGCTTTGTATACTACTTATGTAATACATTTCGGAATCTTTTTCAGTTATGGTTTACAGTATGTCCCTTATTTGTATGTTTGTATGCGACCTCTTTGGGGTGTTTATACGATCAATTGAATTGAATTGAATAGGTAAAATTAAGGGGGGGGGGGTGTAAAATCTTTATTCTACTTTACTACCATTTTTTATTCTTTGTCAATGCTTGAAGTAATTTCGTTTCCGATTGCATTTAAATGATGATTTGGGAAGCTTGTATTTGGTAAAATTTAAGGCTGGAAATAGCTGAACAGCCATAGTGAAATAGCTTTCAAGGTCAACCCAAACGATCTGAGGTCAAAAATATAAAAAAAATAGTCCTTTCGAGTCTGAAAATAATGATATTTTTTTATAATTTTGTGCCGTCTGGTTGGCGAGATATTGCTGTTTGGAAGGTGAAAATCGCTCTCCTGTCAATTCCAGCTGTGACGTCACGGAGGGACAGCCGTCTTGTATTCTCTATGTTAAAGCCGTATACCACAGTCATATTTAGCTGCTGATTTCTGGAGATTTTCGGAGTAACGGGGCATCATTTGTTAAATATGCCGCGATGTTGTGTAATGGGAGGTTGCCGTTTTACTACAGATGACGGTGTTAGTATTCATTTGTGGCCTAAAGAGAAAATCGCTGCAAATTGGACGAAATTTGTACGCAACACGAGGGTGTGGAAAGAGGGCCCGAGCCAGTACTCGTATAATTTGCTCGGCACATTTTGACAGAAAGACATCATTCGAGGACGTCTACAGCGTAGCAGTTGAATTCGGGTACAAACCAAAACTAAAGAGAACAGCTATTCCAACTATCAAACCTAAGAACAATCAGAATGTAACGGCAAAGAAATCGGACATGGAGAATCTACAACGGACATCGGCTGAACAAACCTTGCCTGCAAGCGAGACCTCGGGCAGGGAGACGGCTGTCCGGCTGTACATGCCTGCTCGCTCTCGCGTGCCCGATGAACGCCCAGAATGCTATCCATGATGTGGCATTTGTTGCTTGAGCACCTACAAGTTAGACTGGATGAGTCTCTATTTCATATGTACTATTTAATAATAATAAAATGATCTTTCTTAAATATATATACGTTTGATAAGTAAATAAAAAAAAAAATATATATATATATAAAACAAAAATGAAAGAAAAGATGAAAAGATTATTTGAAGTATTTCTTAATAGGCAGAGTTACTTCCTTTTGTTTCCCCTTTAAAATACATTATGAAACAGGGGCTGGGTCCAGTCTACCTATATATACAAGTGTGACAGTGCATGTAGATCAGACAACGACAAAGTCGTAGAGTGATCGGGCAAACCGGTCACCTTTTATTGTTTTTTTTCTGAACACCTATTGGTTCTGAACAGCAATTGGAGTGAATGGCTGTAGATACAGATGTGATAATAATAATTTCATAATCCTTTGGCATTTGAGATTGTGGGAATATCATTCGATTTCAATTTAATTGAAGTAATTTGTCGAAAATTGAGCAAATGTGAATGCCGATCCATCACGTCGTTTCGACACCCACTCACCACGGCTTACTTTTCGCCATGACTATGAGAAAACAAACAGAATTCAAATCGGACGTATATCAGTAGAGTTATCAACAGTTTACTGTCCATTCTGTCGAATCCCGGAGTTTATCCCTTCGAAAGGGCCGTCTCGGCCAGTAACAACTACAACAATACAAACGTGCTCGTTCTTTACATCACACAATCGTTCTAAATTCAATACAGTTTGAAATATATGGACATTTGGCCTTATAGATGACTATAATGAAGTTTCCTGTCAAGTTGCAAACCAATCTGTATTCAACAAACGACCCCTCCGAATCCTGTCGTCGTCGAGTTCCACGTTGTCAGAATGGTTGTCACTGTCAGAGTCGGAGCCGTACGGCTCAAATTGATAGAGCTGAATTTCGTCAGTAGTAGTGTAATGTGATTTCGACTCACGTTTTCCAGGGAGGTACCTCTTGGTTCCCCTTTTTCCGCCAGGGGGCGCTGTTGTAGGTATGACGTCACTTCCGGTCTGGGTGAATGGAGCGTGACCTGGGAACATGATAGGATATGTACTGACCTGTCTGTGGGGGTTTTCCACAATGTCGTTCACCTCCGTGTCTTTTCGGATGGGGTTTTTCCCGCCAGAATTTCGCTGTCGTCTGCTTGGGGTTGTCACGTGCCGAACACCTGGCTCCCCTAATTGCAACATTGTTGCACGTTCGCTACAATGTTGCATTTCCCCCCAGAATTTCGCTGTCGTCTGCTTGGGGTTGTCACGTGCAGAACACCTGGCTCCCCGAATTGCAACATTGCTGCACGTTCACTACAATGTTGCGAAGATGTCACGGAGATCACCGAAGAGACACGGAGATCCCCAAAGGGGGCGAGAGGGGTCCCTAGTGTACCGATTGGGTCGTATGAGGTCACTCGACACAATCTCGGACAATGTAGGACATTAGAACCTCGATCCGCACTGGTAAGAATCCATATTGGCATCCATGTTGAAAGAATAATATCACGCGGAAACTCCGAACAGCGCATGTCAGCTGTATGACTTCCGTTACCATGGACACTGATGGAGATTAGGTCAAGAAGAAAAACCGAGAGAAACACCTCAAATTAGAAGAGATTCTTCCCGGGTAGAATCAAGGGAATGTCCATTTCATAAGGATATATATTTTATCTCTCGATAAGAGAGAAATACAACGAAGACTATGTGAGGGGAAACACATCCTACAGCATGTGATGTGCCTCACGTGCGGCGGATCACGGTTTACAGCTGAGAGCTGTAAAATCCTTACACCATTAATACGCGAAATATTATGACTCCACGGAATAAGCCGAGCAGTCGCGAATGGTATGAGGTATCAATGTGAAGCATTCTTGAAGGGGTTGTGGGGTTGAAATATCGTCATTCTGCGCATGCGCGGTAGACCAAGGGTATGAAAATAGACGTTTTGGGGTCTACGGGAGCCCCTGGTGGTCCGATAGAGTCCAGTGAGGTATCAATGTGAAGCCTATGTGAGGGGGCATCCGATGGGCTGGGTGTGGGGTTGGAATATGGTCATTCTGCGCATGCGCGGTAGACCAAGGGTATGGAAATAGACGTTTTGGGGTCTAGGGGAGCCCCTAATGGACCGATGGGGTCGAGTGAGGTATCAATGTGAAGCCTATGTGAGAGGGCATCCGACGGGTTGGGTGTGGGGTTGGAATATGGTCATTCTGCGCATGCGCGGTAGACCAAGGGTATGGAAATAGACGTTTTGGGGTCTAGGTGGGTCCCTAATGGACCGATGGGGTCGAGTGAGGTATCAATGTGAAGCCTACGTGAGGGGGCATCCCACTGGGTGGATGTGGGGTCGGAATATCGTCATTCTGTGCATGCGCAATAGAGAAAGGGTATGAAAATAGACGTTTTGGGATGTAGGTGAGCCACTAATGAGCCGATGGAGTTGAGTGAGGTATCAATGTGAAGCCTATGTGAGGGGGCATCCGATTGGACTAGGGTCTCGGCCGTTGTCCACATTCTGCGCATGGGCAGACAGGGAATTCTGGGAAAAGGGTGTGGAAATAGACGTGTTAGGGTTTAGGTGAGCCCCTAATGATCCTATGGTGTCGTATGAGATATCAGTGTGAAGCTCTCATGAGGGAGCATCCGCCTGGGCTAGTGTATCGTTCGTTGCGCATGCGCAGTCTGGCCGTAGTATAGAAATAGACGTGTTGAAGTTTAGGTGGGCCCCTACTGGGCCGATGGGATCGAGTGAGGTATCAATGTAAAGCAGTCGTGAGGGAATATCCTACGGGGTGGGTGTGACATGGAACTGACGTCATTCTGCGCATGCGCAATAGAGAAAGTGTATGGAAATAGACATTTTGGCGCCGACATGGGTCACTATGGGTCCGATGGAGTCGTATGAGGTCTTTATGTTGAAGCTCTCGTGAAGCAGCATCCGACTGGACTGAGGACTCGTCCGTGTTAAAGAGTCTGCGCATGCGCAGTCTGGTCGTAGTATAGGAAGCAGGCATGTTGGGGGATGCGTGAGGGTGTGTGTGTGTGACCCACCACTATGGGTCCATGGTTGTGGTTGGGTGGTGGTGTGGGTTCTGCGCACAGACGTCACTTCCGGGTTTCACTAAAACTAACTTCAAACACAGAAGAGTTCCAATGTTCCCCTTAGACGTAGGGTCCGGATGTTCAATATCCGGGGTTTTTCCGGCCCGGCAGGAGCGCGCGCGCACGCATGGATTATTCCGGCCGCAGCGCGCGCGCGCGCGCCTTATCCGGCCGCACGCCTGCGCGGGTGAATTTCGGATTGTTCTAGGCCACTGATGGGCTACTTTCTCCACGGTGTTCGAAGCCAGTTTCACAGAATCCCCACATGTCTGTTATAGCTTTCATGCATTATGCTGATATAGAAAACACACACCAGTGAGATCTCATTTTGCTTTTTTTATTCAACAACAACAACGTGAGAACAACCACGTGAAAACTGAAGCCCAGAACAGGGGGCTTGTACATTGAAATCGATAGAACTTAAGCCCAGAACAGGGGGCTTGAACATTGAAAGAACTTAAGCCCAGAACAGGGTGGGCTTGTACATTGAAAGAACTTAAGCGCAGAACGGGGCTTGTACATTGAAATGATGGGCGACCCAGTCATATACGAGTACATCGCTGTCCTCGGCCTTGGGGTACTCGTCAAACATCTGTACGATGGTAGATAAGGGTCTTCCCCGGCATCGATGGTACAGGTAAAACAATCAATATTGTCCGCACACGCTACTGGCCAGGCTTTGCAACGTTTGACTGTTCCAACATCATGTCTCCGTGCTTTGATCCATGAAGTCTGTTAAATCGGGATGGAGGGGTGGCAGGCCGTACGGGTCAAAGTATTCGCCCTGCTGTTCTGTCAAGTACACGCCCACCCAATGTTCACCGGGGCGATCCATCGGGTCCGTGTTGAGAACGTAAGCAGCAGGATACATACGGTCTAATGGGAACACATCTCGGGCGAACACCCCTTGAAAGATCACGTGTCTCGGGGTCATTCTCCAGCACGGTGGTTATCTGGTCTGTATCCATGTTAGGTGGAGAAGTCACACAGGACGTTGCGCGCCTTGTCCACTTGAAAGATGTTGTCAAACTCGGCGTAGCAGATCACATTGACGGTGCTCCGGAGGGCTCGTGCAAAGTGGATTTCCAACCGTAAATTGCCTTGCTTGGCGAGGGCCAGCTGATGGTCGTTCTCTAAGGTGGGGGTCAGATCGAAACAGAACAACGTGTATCCGTTCGCGTAGTCCTCCCGACTGATCATATTCCCTTCGTCTTGGTTGATTTGACCGGTGGCTGTAAACAGGCTCTGATAGGCTCGAATGAAATTCGCGCGCCCAAAGTTCGGTGTTAAGGCCGTGGCTGGGACCTGTTGTCCATCCACATGCAGGGCCACAAAATTGATGCCGAAATGTTTAAAGTCAAACGGGTTCTCTGGGTAGGCTCCGCTGAAACTGGTATTTTCCACACAGGCCAGGATCAATCGCTTGGGTAGTTCCCCCAGGAACAGGTTTTCTTTGTTGGCGCTCATATTTCCAGCAGACACACTGGTTTTGTTTCCAAGGCTTTGAGGTGTCCCAATTGAACGGCTGGATTCGGTTTCACTTTTCGGACATACAGGACTGCGTCTTGGCTGACAATCTTATAGTCAGCTGCATGCCCGTCTACGTTAGTGGCCATCAAGGCGAAGGTCGGAGGCGCCCGTATCAGTCGGATTTTGATGGGGATCTTGTTCGAGAGGTACCGGTCTTGCATGAAGATGTCTGCGTGCAGTCGACCCATGAGATCCACCGAGACGCCGTTCACGGTCAAAGCCTTTCGTTTGTTATATCCCGCATTGTCGTTCTCTACGCCCATGTGCTGGGCTGTGTCCTGGTAGAATAAAGCGGCTGTCAGTTGAGATTTTTTTGCCTCTCGGCCAAGCGACAACAGCGTCTCGATATAGGCTCGATAGGGGTACGTGTTGGCCGAATCACTGATGAGTTTGTCGCTGAGAAATATATCCACCTGTTGAAACATCGAGTGTAGCCAGAGATTCGTCGGGCCCACCGTTGCTTGGTCGACGATTCTGGAACCATCTCCATTGACGATGTTGGCTTTCACATACAAGTATGTATGGGCTAAATCCACATAGGCCGTATCCGCATTACTGATGGTGAACTCGATGGGCCATGTTTCGTTGATGCTGGAGAGCGGGAGATGCTCCACCCATAATCCTTGTTCGGCACTGGTCTGTGTGGGCGGGACGGTCCACAAATCAAATTCACTGTTGGTGGAGGGGCAGGACTCTGCGTGGATCAAGGACATGTTTTAAGGAAAGATATCCTGGGTCTTCGATGTGCGTCGTCGCTGGCTCGGTCGTCCACTTGTGCGTGGTCTCGGTGGTGCAGGTCTTTTATTCCCTACTGTGCGTTGTGCTTTGGCCACTAAGACGCCTCCTGCTTCTTTGGCCCGCCGTTTCAAGGCTTCTTTGGGTGCCGTACCCCCCCAAGACATCACCGGCGACTTGCAGTCCACTGCGTACCGCTTGTTTGCCGATTGCTTCCACCCCACGCGTCACCAAGGGCAGGAACGTTTTGACGATGCTCCCGAGTATGTTCCCCAGTCCATGTCCTCGTTGCATGCGTGCACCACTAAAGACCGGAAGGCCACCGCCGGCCTGTTGGGCATAATAGTCCATATAGCTGCGTGCATCGCACTCGTAAGGCACCTTCATTATACAAAGTGGGAAGCACGTGCTTGTCGAAAATGAAGTGTCAGCACCACTTTCTCGCGTTCGAATGCCACCGGTCGTCCCGTGTCCTCCCTTATATCCACCGTGATAGTGTTGATGTCGGTTTGTCGTACGGGTAGGTAGAGCATGTGGGTGAAACTGTGGGTGACTTGATCTCCATACGTCTTTTTAATGGGCACCACCCGTAACAGAGGTGTGTTGATATCGCCCACGATGTGGTTGTCCACCACGTCCGAGTAGACGTAGAGTACGTACATACCCGACTTCATATCCATCGGGATCTCGCCTTGGTGGGCGGTGGGACCAGTGAACGTCTGTAGATCGAAACCCAGCATTTGCTGTAGGATAGGACTCAGTACGACACTCGCGTTGGCGGTGACGATAAGCTGTGCCTTGTCGTTGTGTGCGTTGTAATCGAAGTCCACGTGATTCTTGAAGGGAAAGGATTTGATGGGTTTCGAAGTATTCGTGACCTCCCGTAGAGCCTTATAATGCAACAGTCTTGACAGCCCAACCATGAACTCCTTGGGAGTATCGTATTGGCCTTCGGGGAGGGTGAGTCGGGTGTCTTTCCCTTCGTAGGTCACCTCGTACCACACTTCATTGGCTCGCACGTTGTACCACCAGTAAGGGTATTGGATATCCACGAGGCCACATTCCCAGCGCCAAGGTAAATGCAACGGTTGCGATAACTGGGTCACGTACTTGGCCAAGGTGTTGTCAGGAAACACATCCAGCGAACTGTTACTGGGTAGGGTGAAGTAAAACATGGAGACTGAGCTGTCCTGCTGCTGCTGTTGGTTTTAATAGGTGTTCCAGGCCTTGGGCGGTTGTGTCCGGCGTCGTGTTCGTCGCGGTGACTTGCTACGTCTCACGGCTCTGGAGATGTGGGGTGTCCTGATCAAGGATGGTTTTTTAAAGGTCTGAAAAGAAGGTGCCCGTTGTGGTGGTGGTGTTTTGGGGGGGTGACTCCGGTTCCCATTCGGATTCCCAAGAAGGCAGTGGGCCACTCGGCGATTGTTGGGTTCGCTGCATGAAGGCCCAGCGATGGGGTTCCCCACCAATTTCTGTGGTACATGCATGTCTTTCAAGCCTTGAGCGAAGACCTCCCATCCTCGAGGGTCCGTGTGCGACCTGCGTTTACGCATCAGGTCATTCACTAAATCCGTCATGTGGGTCCCGGGGACCACCTGATTCTGTACCAGTAGTTCGCCTTTATCATTCCAAGTCATGTTAGGATTCTGTTTTATCCGTTGTAATACCAGGCCAGCTTGTTTCTTGACCGATGCAGGTACACTCTTCAGCACTTCGTCTTCCACCCACTGTGGGGCTGTGGGTGGTACCCCTGGTAATGGCGGCTGTTGGAGCGGTGCTGAGGTCGGCGGTGTGTCACGTGGTCGTGGTGGTGGTGGTGGTGGGGTAGAGAGGGTGTTGTATTGGTCCATGAACGTCCATGTACCGTTGAAGCGTCTCATTGTACCGTTGTACTTTCTCACTGTCGCTTAACCCCGGTCTTTGTAAGATCTGTTGCATCTCTTCATCGAGGGTGTTTATGGTCTTCACCGTAGGTGGGACAGGGTAGGGCGATTGGAGGTTTTGAAGGAGCCGTGGTTCGACGAGGACCATTTTTTTTCGTGTGGTTCATTCTTTAATGATTTCAACACTATGAATGATACTAACAAGTTTGCCATGATTATGTCTTGTGCTGCCTTAACCAAGGTAGTTGTACCTACTCTTTATGCATGGTATAATCAACGTTAATTTATGCATTGTACTACGTACAGGGCCGTCTTGGTGAATTATCATATTATTTGCACACGTTCTTGCTATATTTGCATCATAATATTTCGCATAAGTACTGTTCCATCTACAATATATCCACGCAGTCTGGGTGAATGTTTGACTGCTTATCTTTCTCCCACTCAGGGTCTCAAATGTACATACTATTGTTACTCTGGTTAATTGTTCGATTTAATTTGTACTCTGCCTCTTATGGTGTTTGTGCAATAAATACTTGAACTTGAACTTGAACTTGTCGGCCGAAGAGTCCACCCAATACTGGACCAAACACGGAAGCGACCAACGGTGCTAAGATGGCCCCGAAAAAGCCGCCTTTCTGTAACACCTTTTTCTTTTGTGTTTGAGAGACTCGCTTCTGGACTAAGGTTCGGAGACCTGTCTTATGCTTGGTCAACTTGGTCTCACACAGACAGCGTACAAGGTTAGGGTCCGCACCGCGTACAATGGTTCGGACCAACTCGGGTGGGGCCGTCTTCAATACACGGAGCGTCGGAGCGTGCTTCCGTACTCGCGCAGACATCATGTACAACTAATGCCAGAACCCACAACTCTGCCCTTTTTATCTACCTCAGAGAACAGAGACAAAGTCAACCATGCTGTGGTATTAATTCTTTTTATTATGTCCATCAGCAAACACACACTCCAGCTGGGGGAGCCACTGTGGATGTGTTTACATTATTTTTGCATGTACACGTGGTGGGCTTCTCCGGGAAAGATGCCGGTTCGTAGTCGAAGGTGGTCGGTGGTGGCTTGCTTGAGGTCGAAGAGCATATACCCGTGCTGAGGGGTTTTCGTATCTTTGAATGCTTCCAACACAAACGGTGTGCGGCCGGGATACATCTGTCTCGCCAGGTGCAGCAGTTGAGTGGTATCTCTCGGGTTTTTGAAGACCAACAGGTAGTGGGCATTTAAGCTGATGTTCCGATGTTCTTTGTTTTTACTGAACAGATTCTGCACAATGTAGATGATGCAGAGCCGTCGATGGTGGCTGCCTTTGGTAAAGAGTTGGGTGACCCACGCATCCGTCTCCGCCATGAGATCATCCAGAACCACCAAGGTGGCCGGTTCCAAATCGGTCAGGTTAGGTAGGCCTTCCACGAACGTGATGTGGGGCATTGCTGCATACGCTGCCTGCCATTCTCCGTAACACCACACGACTCGAGCAATGGTTGGGATGATCATGCTGTCGGCGTGTTGAAGGAGCTTCCCCTGTACAGACCTTTTGATCTTTGATATATGTTGGCATTTGTGGGAAGTTGATGCTGGGTCGACATCGGGCATTACAGACTAGTCTTTTGTGTTAAATGCCGTCATTTACATCTGACGACGATACAGCTCACCAACCTCCAATGTACGAGTTGTCACAGCGAAACAGCTCACCAATTACCAGTATACGAGTTGTCAGAGCATTTCCACCATAGCTCTCTAGATTTGTATCTAATACCGCTTATGTCGGTGCTAGGGGCCGTGTGGTCATATCATCCAAGTTGCCACATGAACAGGTACAATATAAGCGTACCTGAGATACAACACATATCACGAATCGTTAGATTCTTGGTATGTGCTTTAGAATAGGTTAACCAGAAGACTATTCTGTGAAGTCATGTGACGCAGTCAGTGTGTCGGCACCTCTTTCCACTTCCCTTATATGTGTTGTAATTTTGCCGGAACCCGTCGGTCCTGCAATGACGCAAGTGAAGGGATGCTGTCACCGAGGGCCCATGGTTCGAGGTGTATCCGCTGTCCTGGTAACCCGCTCTTGTAAATTTGGTACGAGTGAACTGGAGTGGTGGTGGTGGGTACAACGTCGGTCGTCGTTGTCTGTTCACTGTGAGGGATGAAATTCGGTGGGTTTTCAGACGTAGTGGGTGTACTTGGTGTAGGTGTTGACTGTATACTCGGTGTGGAGCTCGTTGTGGCTTGTACACGTGGTGTGGTGGTGGTGATGACTGGGCCCGTTTCGATCACGGAGGTGACTGGTGCTATCTGTAGAGTGGTTTCACTGCCACTCACAGCGGGAGTTCTAAGTTGGTTAAGTAGCGTGCTGACATAGGCTACGTCGTAAAACACACCTCCGTACAACACACTCAGCAGGGTTAGCAATATCACCACAAAGCCCACTTGCGCTTTGCGCGTATTGGGAGATGCTGTGTTCAGAGGCAGCTGCTGCTTGTCCATAGCACCGTGGTCGAACGTGGAATGAAGGATGACGGTAGTGGTGTCTGGCTTTATAGTTGTTTCACCTGGTTGGCCGCCACCCAGGAATTGAAGGAACTGGGCTAGCCTTGCCATTTGACGAAATGAAACAGTTTGCCACGCCGACGTTCCGTTTTCAAAATCTGCTCCACCGTGTAGTAGTCTTGCTGTGTTTTTACGACAGGCTGTAATTCCGTCTCGTAAAACGGCCCTAGAAACGGTTCCCCTTGAAGATCTTCCAGTTCATAGACTCGCTGCTGTCGGGGTAGACGCCGTTTAATCAGGAAGTGCTCATCGCTCCAGTTGGGCAAGTAACTTTTCTCAAATTGACCTTAGACTTTACTGATCCGTACAGGGTCCCCGACCTTGTACACCTCCTTCGGCGTTCGCTGCGATTGCCTGGGGTACAAGACACGCCGGACTTGGGCTTCATTGCGTTGGGTGACGGTAATGGGAGCTCTCTCTATACTCCGGTGATAGGCTCGATTGCAACCACTCACAAGTTTCGGGAGAACATCGATGTACCGCCTTGTATTCTTATAGGTGAAATATACATACGGCCTTTGAATGTCCTGTTGAACCTTTCCACCACGGAAGCCTTGGTCTCGTTGTACGTATGGAAGAAAAACACCTTCTGGGCTTTCAGAAACTGTTCGAACGGTCTGTTGAGGAATTCCGTGCCTTCGTCGGTTTGCAAATACATGGGTTTGCGCCCGGTCTTGAAGATGTCCTTGAACGCCGCTATGAGATTCGCCCCCGTTTTCGGCCGGATGGGTACCACCCACGCATACTTCGACAAGATATACCGATTCCCATCGGTGTGTTTGGCAAAGGCGCTCATATCGACCAAATCCGCTTGCCATTGGGCATCTAGTCCTCCCACGATGACCCGGTTCCGTAGAAAATGGCGACGAGCAGCTCGATGTAAGGTATATGTGTCTTGTTTTCTTAACCAATCTCGGACTTGAGCACGTTGTATCCCTTGGGGTTTGGCCGCTCGATAGAGAGCCGTCAATGCACTATAGGCCGCCGGACTGTCGGGACTGTAGTATAAGTTATCCAACACCTTCTCCCAGCGCTTCATGGTGACAAATGATGATGGACCCTGGCTCTATCGTTTATTTATAACGGGTATATCTTGGGCCGGAGTTTCTTTCTGATTTTCTTCGTTGGCTTCTGCCAACACATTGTCCATGGTAAATGACCAGTCCAACTCGTCTGATGACCGATCTTCCTCCGTAAGCACTTGATCCACATCTACCACGGCATCTTCCAATGCAGACCATAGATCAGGCTGAAGGGTAAAATGGACTGTACCCCCATCTAGCCGAGCCAATTGAGCAAAGAAGGGGCCGCGTCGGATGTACACATCGTGACACAAGTGGATGAGGTCGCCGTCCAGTTCACCAGACAACCCCCGTTTGAATTTGGTCCAGCCCTTTCGGGACAGACGAATGTGAACCGGGCGCGATTGTGTAAGGTCCGCATCACAGATGTCTCCCACCTCCTCCATGATATCGACCTTATCCGCATAAACGTGCAGGAAGACCTCGGGGGTCAAGCTGAGATACGTCCGTATTATATGCTCCGTCATGGTCAGTATGTGAATGGTACAAGATTTTACTGTCTCTCGTATTTATAGGGAGAACCCCTTGAGATCAAAGGATCGGGTGGTCATGTCACTGGGCTGACTGAGTCTAGTCGGATAATCAATGGAATCATCGTCTGCCTCCCCTTCATTGCTAGGTTTGGTAATTTGTTCATTGGGTTCTGCCGCCGCTTCACTCAGGGCACGAGCCCACTCCAACTGAACAGCTGAGCGCTCGTCCGGTGTAAACAGCTGGTCCACAATAGGCACCACTTTCTCGAAGGCTGTCCACAGATCGGGGTCTAGGGTGAAGCCTCGCGTAGGGTCTTGGTAACGGCCCAGGCGTGGGAAGAAGGGTCCACGGTATACGTAGATGGCATTGTCTATGTGGATGAGGTTTCCTTCGAGCTCACCGCTCAACACCCGTTTAAATTTGGTTCAGCCGTCACGGTGTAGCGTAACCGTATTCGATACTCTCTCACGACTGCTTAACATTGATACCTCACTCGATCCCATCGGCCCAATAGGGGCCCACCTAAACCTCAACACGTCTATTTCTATACTACGGCCAGACTGCGCATGCGCAGACTATTGACAACAAACGACACACTAGCCCATGCGGATGCTCCCTCACGAGAGCTTCACACTGATACCTCATACGACACCATAGGATCATTAGGGGCTCACCTAAACCCTAACACGTCTATTTCCAGACCCTTTTACCAGGATTCCCTGTCTGCGCATGCGCAAAATGTGGAGAACGGCCGAGACCCTAGTCCAATCGGATGCCCCCTCACATAGGCTTCACATTGATACCTCACTCAACTCCATCGGCTCATTAGTGGCTCACCTACATCCCAAAACGTCTATTTTCATACCCTATCTCTATTGCGCATGCAAAGAATGACGATATTCCGACCCCACATCCACTCAGTGGGATGCCCCCTCACATAGGCTTCACATTGATACCTCACTCGACCCCATCGGTCCATTAGGGACCCACCTAGACCCCAAAACGTCTATTTCCATACCCTTGGTCTACCGCGCATGCGCAGAATGACCATATTCCAACCCCACACCCAGCCCATCAGATGCTCCCTCACATAGGCTTCACATTGATACCTCACTCGACCCAATCGGTCCATTAGGGGCTCCCCTAGACCCCAAAACGTCTATTTCCATACCCTTGGTCTACCGCGCATGCACAGAATGACCATATTCCAACCCCACACCCAGCCCATCGGATGCCCCCTCACATAGGCTTCACATTGATACCTCACTGGACTCCATCGGACCATCAGGGGCTCTCCTAGACCCCAAAACGTCTATTTCCATACCCTTAGTCTACCGCGTATGCGCGGAATGACGATATTTCAACCCCACTCCCACCCCATAGGATGCCCCTTCACGAATGCTTCAGATTGATACCTCATACGACCCAATCGGTACACTAGGGACCCCTCTCGCCCCCTTCGGGGATCTTCGTGTCTCTTCGGGCACTTCCGTGTCTCTTCGGGCACTTTCGTGTCTCTTCGGTGATCTCCTTGACATCTTCGCAACATTGTGCACGTGCAACAATGTTGCGAACGTGCAACAATGCTGCAATTCGGGGAGCCAGGTGTTCGGCGGGAAATGCAACATTGTAGACTCCAAGCAGACGACAGCGAAATTCTGGCGGGAAAAACCCCATCCGAAAAGACACGGAGGTGAACGACATTGTGGAAAAACCCCACAGACAGGTCAGTACATATCCTATCATGTTCCCAGGTCACGCTCCATTCACCCAGACCGGAAGTGACGTCATACCTACAAGAGCATCCCCTGGCGGAAAAAGGGGAACCAAGAGTTACCTCCCTGGAAAACGTGAGTCGAAATCACCTTACACTACTACTTTCGTCGTTGGTCTTCAAACAACTGTTATTTTGCCCGTCATCCTCCTCCTCTATGTCTATTTCATCTTCTTGGCGAAAAATATTTCCATCTAAGGAGCTGATATCGCTCGAAACGACATCTGAATTGGAGCTCTGACTGCACTCGCTTTCTATGTTATCCGCTATTTTTTCTCAGGCAATTGCCCTGCGTGACGTCATCAACCCAGCTGTGAAAGTGTGAAAAAGCCCACTTTGCTCCCATATTACGTGTGTTTCTGATCGGATTAGAATTTTATCAATATTTTTTTCATACAAAGTGAAGTATGAACTATGATTTTTAAGGATTTTTAGACAAAAAAAAATCCGTGTGGGTTGACCTTTAATATTTTGCCGGATTGTAAATTGCTCTGTAACTGTCCCCCCCCCCCGCCGAGATCAGAAGACAGAATAATGGCCTGCGTTGAGCAATGGTTGCATAGGCATATCAGATTGTCTCAGTCGTTAGATGGTACGTTTATTTAACTAGCTGACGTGTTTTTGAGAACGGGGTAATTCTAAAGCCCCCCAATATTTTGAGCAGAAAAAATAAATAAACACTACACTAAAGTTTTGATAGTTTTCCAGAGAGAATGACAAAAGGTGATGCGGTAAAAGGCCTATTATTATCAGAATGCAACAGAACGCAGCGTTTTGCATTTGTAAATTCGACAATTTCTAGGTTGTCCATCTGTATAAGTCTTATGAAGTTCTCAAAAATAAAACACGAAGGCTGAAACGAAAGTGTTGGATATCTTAAAGTTTTAAGAAAAGGCCATGCAATCAACAACATAATAGCCGGGACTTAGTTCCGGATTGAACAACCTTTTACCCCAAGGGCGTCGGAGGCCATGGCCGTACCACTTTTGCGCAATAAACAAAAATATGAAAGAAAGAAAAAAACAAAAAGAAAGAAGAAAGAAAGAAATAAACACAAAATGAAAAGCAAACGAACAAAGAAGACTTTGATCGGTCCAGAGCGCCAGTGAATTTGTTAGCGGATCTGAGCACCGATCGTGAATAGTAACATGTACGTTCATATGCATGATGCCGTTTGATGTTCACGTTATTTTATCAACGAAACAAAAAATTAGTTTTCTTCAAACGAATTCGCTGTTCCTTTGTCCAATTTGTCATACACGCTAGGTTGTTTCTGGGTGCATTCTACCTTTCCCGGTCCGTATCCGACCTGATTAAGCTTCCGGCGGCCCCTGTACCCTCGCCTAAAGTGCTATGATAGTGCGCGTACGACTTTGAATTTGCTTTCGACGCCACTGTACCTTAATCCTACCTGGCCTAGGGCGGGGGGGCACTTTCCGTCCCCCCCACACACCCTGTTGGTTTTTTCCTCGTATCTCCGGAACGACAAAAGATTGAGAGCTGAAACTACGTGACTTTTCCGATTATCATTTTGGGGTCATTTTGAGCCTATTTGCATCACCCCCGAGCAGAGGATCATGGGTAAATTCAAAATGGCGGACGTGGGGGGTACCAGAAAAGTGATGTTTTCGCCATATTTCTTCAAAAATTACACAAAAATTTAGCATATTGATTCAACGCGATTCTATGCATTTTACTGAAATCATATGTCTTAGCATCACCAAAAAACATCCCTGATTTTTCCCGCTCCCTCCCTTCCCCCATTAACCCTACCAGTCCTGGGGGACGGGGTGTCAAAATGCCCCCCTACCGAACTTTCTGCGATATCTCCGGAACACCAAAAAACTGGAGAGCTGAAACTTCGTTACATTATAGGTTATCATATTGGGGTCATTTTGAGCCTATTTGCATAACCTCACAAGCAGAGGATCATGGGTAAATTCAAAATGGCGGCCATGTGGGTACCAGAAAAAGTGATGTTTTCGTCATACTTCTTCAAAATTGCTGCTTTTCTATATAGAAAAGTGGGTAAAACTTATTTTATTTCATATCAGATTATTATTTACTAATCTACCATGCAGTTTTTGCGAACAAAAAAACAAAATTAAAAAAATTCGAAGATTTTTACCAAAAATCGTCCAAAATGCTCTTTTAGAAAATGACGTCACATGATGTCATCATGGCGGCCATCTGAATTTTTACATTTTCTTGTAGAGCTTGACCCAAAGATATAGTGTGGTAAGTTTCAGCTCTCAGCCTTAGAGATAGCGAAAATATTTAGTGGCGGGGGGTGGAAAGTTCCGCCTCCCCCCCCAGGCTGCGGTACACCCTAAATCGCACCGGCCATATAGGGTTAATCCGAAACAAGTCGAAAATAGGCTGTACTGCCTAGAAAGCACAACTTTAAATCTAGATTTAAGAATATTCCCGATCTACTAAAGAGAAGAAAGTTAGTTCCGCTAGTTCACTCTACAAAAGTTCTTCTAAGTCCAAATATTCCGTCAAAATGCAACAGGACACTATTTACTAAATATCAGTTTGGTTGTTTCGCCGACAGTTTAGGGGTTACAAACTCTGACACAGCGGAGAATGATTCGTCAAAGAGACCGGGAAATTACAATGCTGACGAGAACACAGGTCTAGGCCAATACACGAGTTGGCACGATGGGGCGTAAATGTCGAGGATAAAATTAGTGATGATCATGACTATGTCTACATGGTTAACATATAGTAAAGTGGCCTGATCGTGTACCTTGACAAACGCAATTAGAGATCAGATCCTCCGGCGGTAATCGTCTTCGAGACATGCTCCTCCGGCGGTATTTGTACCATATACGAACATGCATGAGCTAGAAAATCTAACATTGATCGAAATAGATTGACCTATTTGAAACTACAAGCTATCAGCCTGCTGTTAAGGAACTATTCTTCATATATCTATAACTTATTTGGCGAAGGATACAAAGATAGATGAGTTTTTAAGCATCTAATGACGGTTATGTTGCAAATATATAGCTCTTAATGTCAGATAAAATGAATTGTAATTAAAAAATAATACACGGACGAGTTGAAAATTTCACACGAATTGCTAACACGTCCCATTGAGAACATTTTCTCATTCAATTTTCGAGTAGTAAATACGTGAAAACTATCCAAAAAAATGAAAAATCTGAACTTACTTAGCTTCTCAAATTTGTAATTTCCCTCCGGCGGAAGTTGGAGCAGCCGTTTCGTATGCAGGGTGTGATGGTATTCTGATTGTTGTCCCACTGAATCCCATTGTGTGTTTCAGTGCACCCCATACCTGAGGCAAACTGGGACACTTTTGTTTACTTTTTAAAATATAATTATGGAGAAAACCCTATATTAGAATTAGAATATTTTAGAATTTTTTGTATGATAATGTCAGTGAGCGTAGAATGTTGCAACAGGAAAAGCGAGGAATTTTGCACGAAAAAAAAGAAGAAAAAAAAAGAAGACAAACGTCCCAGTGTACCCCCAATCCCCCATCGTTTTAATGTGTGCATTTACATATATACAAACATCTTGGGAGACAAATCCCAGAAAGGAATCGCCCATTCACCATGTTCACATTGTTGGGACCTCTACGGTACCGGGCCGTGAACCGGGGCTACTTTGAACGGTGGGGCTGCTTTGAACACTTTAAAAAAAAAAGTTTTGAACTAAATTTTGGAAAAAGTCAACATTGGAAGGGGTTTTTAAATCCTATGAATGATTTCCAGATATATTTAAGATTGTTTATATGATTTGTCTGCTGAGATTGACAATTATCACAGTTCCGCAGTGAATAAAAAAGATGACGGAGCGGGAAATTTGAATTTTGGCCGACTGCAAATTTCTATCCCCACAGAGGTAAGCGTGAATGGCACAGAGCTCTCATAACATCCATTGTATTATGATAGTATCCAAGTAGTAATAACTAACTTGTAACTTTTAAGTCTCTTGAGATTATCTAAGAAAATATGATACTGACAAAATTATCACGATTGCCTTTAACTATGGGGCTACTTTGAACACTGTTCAAAGTAACCCCATCAACCATGTCAACTAAAGTAACCAATTTTACTACCTGCATATATGTATTATGCCTACCAAATATATATATAGTGGTCTTATAATTATAAAAATATATATATATTCATATATTTTATTTTCAGTTGGACTATGGTACGCCATTACAAAAAACGGGCCGGTTTACGGCCATATAGACGGTATAGTGAGGACCAGATTCGGCAAGCTGCCCGATGTATCTGATGAAGGTGGAGTTACACAAAGCCAGATGGTTAAACTCCTAAAAGAGCCACAGGAACACAGGAGAGAAGAAGTAGTATTCCTGGACATTTGCGTACACTTCGCCATCCATAAGATGGCTTGCGAATCGTGTGTCTCCATTATCGCGGAGCGATATCCAGTACTTTACCGGATTCTGTTCGGCCTTCATCCGGCGGAGAACAGACCCGAGAAATCTGATAAATTACAGGTTTTCATACCATTTCTAAAACAGATATTGCCTGGGCTTACAAAATAAATAGGTATGTATAACTTTCGTATCATCCAAGAGGTGTGGTGAATCTGAAATTTTGAACAAGTAGTTCATCACATGACTCGAAAATGGCGAGTTACGTTGGGGTTACGTCGGTAGACTTTAGCTGATTGGCTGACGAAGTCACGTGGTATTGATTTATGAAAATTCCCTCCTGTAGTTGCCGAAAGTAGGCTGAACATGGATACACACGATCCCAGGGTCAGTCTTACCGCGTATAGATGACCGAGATGGTTACAGATTGATTCCTGGAGTCAGAACTACAAAGATACAGGCTAACTCTGCAGTAAACTTCTGACATTGTTCATCCCGACCTCGTGTTCGAGTCCGAGTCGACACTCCTTGAACCGGAGTAGATCAGGAGATGTGCTCAGAAGTTTGATCTACAATGAACTTGCTATGATTATGTTCAGAGATTGAACTTCCTATCGTTCGTAGTATTCAGTTTGCAAAACATCTATTTTTTTGCGTTAAGCTATATGCTACATGGCTATGTATGTACAATAAAACCATGGGATAATTCATAATTTTCACGAAATATGTTTTTATGGTTTAGTTTTGTTTGTAATTTACAACCAGTTTTTTTTTTAATGCATTTGTGTGTTCAAAGTAACCTCAGTTGTGGGGTTTCTTTGAAAGAAGATTTATTCTATAGACGTGTTCAAAGTTGCCCCATATCTGGAGTTACTTTGAACAGTGATGTTCGAAAAAAAATCCATATTGCAGCGGACACAAGGTCTTTTCTTACTGAAGGTTTCTATTGTCCTAGGTAGTGCCCCAAAACTGGGAAAATTAAAACTAATGATGCTCATATATTTACGACTAGATTTTGAAGAGAACACAAAAAGTGTTCAAAGTAGCCCCGGTTCAGGTACCGTACGACAGTCCGTTTGCGGAGCCCGGACTGATAGTCTGGTGGCTTAAGGTCAAGATCGTGACTGAGTGGAATAAAGCACCATATTTTGCTGAGAGGCTCATTTGGGCATAAGGAATGATCTCAGAAAGGGTGCCCATTTCTACAGGAGGTGGAAGGCCCTTAATTTGCATAAATCCAATATGGCCGCCATGATACATACAGTATCCTCCTGATGGTGACTACTTGACAGTTTGAATCGCCTTTTTACACAAGATTGGTTTTCTACGAGCTTGACTGACTCAAGAAGAAAATAATAATGATAATTGGAAACTTTATTACCCGTTGAATATCCAATATGGCCGCCAGAGCGTCCCCAATAATTATATTATTGCTATACACATGTATGTGCGTTTGTACATATGGTAATATATATATCATATATATATTTATAAATCCATTGAGAGGTTTCTGTACATGTAGCTCTGTTATGATTGACTCGATCAAGCACGCACGAAGGTTATTGGCTATTTTCTTTTCTATAGATATCCAATATGGCCACCAGCGCCCCATCCTCTGCGCTCATTATCGGTACTAAAACCAAATCTGTTTCAAAGGATGAAACTTCAGGTTATCGCACATGCCGCGGTTGTGAACTACATCAAATTTTGCCAATTGGATTTTTCCCGGCTCCTTACATGTAAATTAGCATGTGTAAATCCAGCGGCAAAGGGAGTTACTCTTCCAACACCGGTTGGAATCAGGCTGAAACTGTGCTGAGCAACTACCCTGAGGTAGATTTACTTGTTTCAAGTTTCGCAAACGGTTTCGATATTTGACACTCGAGAAAATATGCCTTTACTGTCTCGCGTAATCGTTCATCTGCTATGCAAAACCCTGCTACTGTAGAAGCTAAATTTAGACAAAGAGTTGTCGAAAAGTCGAGTTGCTGGTCTCTTCTAATCTCCTAGTTTTGACAATAAGGTTTGCTAAAATTAGGCTTAGTCCCCAGAAAGAAACCTAACACTTTTAGGGGCTCTTGATGGCCGAACTCTCTAGGCGCATCGCTGGTGATCGCAAGCCTTACACCCCTGAACCGGCACGGGTTCGAGCCTCGCTGTTGCGTGTGGAAGTTTGTCAGTTACTTGCCGACGGGCCGGAGGTGGTTCTATTCTGGTATTCCAGCTTCCTTCATCTGGATGTCACCGTATGAGTGAAATGTCCTTGAGTGTGACATTAAACCAAATCCCCCCTAATACTTTTCGGGTGATACACGATTTATCTTACCCTGGGAAATCTGCCTTGTCCAGTAACGGTGCGATTCAACAGGACCTGATATGTTGAATATGTAGACATTAGTTATCGCGATTGCACTAGTTCAAAAACATGGCCACTAAAGCTTGATGGCAAAAATCTATTTACATGATGCCTTCCGCATTTATATATCGGTGCCTCTCCATGGGATGGTCTACATCCTGTAAGATATTAAAGAGCTCAAGTCATTTTCTGCAATCGATTATGGCTACAAAATTTGGTATAACAGAGGTCATCCACATACTGGACGACTTCATGTTCGTCGGTGAAAATGGCGCTAGCCACTGTTCTATAACTCTCAACACTTTCACTTACTTGTGAGAGTATTTGGGCATTCCAATCCAACATGCTAAGACCTACTACCCATCAACTACTATGGTTATGCATGGGATTCAGCTGGACTCCAGAAATATGAAAGCTTCATTTCCAGAAGACAAAATTCATACACTGAAAAGCATGCTGGGTGAATTCTCGAGCCGCAAAAGGTAACCCTTGTGGAACTGCAGTCTCTCATTAGCTCGCACAATTTTGCGTGTAAAGTCGTCGTGCCCGGCTGGGCATTTCTCCGCTGCCTAATAGAATTTAACAAAAGTTGTATGACAGGCTCACCATCAGATTCGCTTGAATAAAGCTAGAGCCTATGTTAATACCGGGCTTGTATTCCTGGAGCCTTTCAACGGAAATTAATTTTCTTTCTCCAAATTGGGTATCCGATTTCGACGCTGCTGGTACCTTGGGTTTGGCGGCTGTTTTCGGATCCTCGTGGATAGACCAAGAATGACCAGCACATCTTACCCATATCACGGTCAAGCAGTGCTTGCCGTAGAAATTTCGGGCCATAAACTGGCAAATCACAACGTCTCTTTCTTGAAACTGGTTGAAATTAGTGCGTCAGTTAGTAGTTGCCTGTCTTCGAAATGACATACTGTTCAGATCAAAACATATTTCGGAACAATCTTATTCCTGACAAACTCTCGAGGTTACAATTTCAGGAAGCGCTGTCTCTAGCCCCTTGGCTCAATTGCTCGTCGCATCCAATGCCCTGTCTGTTGTTCTTCAAGTATACAAGTATGCAGAGATTTCCTCAATAACACTGGTCAGTAAGATAGTCCTCATCTCATCGTCACAGTTGGTTTCCGTCAAAGCATTCTTGCATTTCAACAAGTATGCACCCTCCACAGCTTATGCATTCTTATCGGCTATCAGGTATGCGCACAATTTGGCTGCAGTAGACGGGCATTTCAAAATTACACGGCCGGATACCAGACTGCCCATAACTAAGGATATCCTCCAGAAGATATTTTATGCTATACCCCACATTGTATCCATGTAATTCTTTACGAGCAATGATCTTGGTAGCATTTCATGTATTCTTACGCGTTAGTGAATTGACAGATCGTTCAGAACAAGACAGCAATAGCAATGTTCTTTAATACAAAGATGTCTCTTTCTCCAATCAATCTGGCCCATTACAAAGCATGCACATTATTATCCGCAACTTCAAACACAACATATCCCATAAACCAATTCATTTGTTTATTCTGATAATATTAGATATTGTCCAGTTCAACCAATCCGTGCTTATTTTCGGTTACATATTCCACATTCGAGGCCGGGCCCCTGTTCCAATTTTCAGAGGATGCGCCTATATCAGCTGCCTATTTCTCAGCTCATGTAAAAAACGGAATTTCTTTAATCGGCATTGACTCTCTTTAATAGTTTGGGGCGATATGCAAGAGCGGCCATAGCTTTCGTATTGGTGCCGTCACTTCATCTTCAGCAGCAGGAATCCCGAATAACATTCAAAAATGTGTAGATGAAAGTCTAATGCTCTATTAGTGTTTCGTTCTGCTCAGTAAATAAAGAGTAAGATAAAAAGCGTAGAGGCAGGAGTTGTACGGGCAGACGTTATTATTGTAGATCGTACATACACAGAAGCGACGCGTGAAGTTGTGGCGCGTATAACATATATGGTGGGCGGTATACGCCACATATATATCGTAACATCTCCCTTTTTTTGATTTTTCAAAACAGAAAACTAACAGATGTCAAGTGGGAGAAACACAGAGTCTTGTAGTTGGGAAGTCCACTTCACAGTTCATGTAAACGTGTAAGCCACATATATATCGTAACAATTAGTATGACACTTGGTAGCTATGCATTGCCCAGTCACGGGTTTCATTGTATGGTAGCCCCAACGAATTTGTTGCATAAGTAAGGATCTGGTCCAACATGACCCAGTTTGGCAAAGGTCATACAGGGGCTGCCGTACCATCTGATTCCGTTATATAGGATTGTTTTCTAATATTTACTGTATACTTGAAAAAAAAGAAAAATAATAATTCAAAATTTTGGATCGAAAATTCGTCAATATTTGACCATATTTGGTTCTGGCGTAGCTGTAACGTCATTATGGCGGCCATCTTGGATTACTTTGCATTTCTCGCTAGACGTTTGCCAACACTATTAGTGTGGAAATTTTCAGACTCTTACCCTGACAAATGGCGAATATATGATGTTTTGAAAATCGTTGGGATAAAAATTGCCATTTATAGGCCCCAAATGACCCCGGGCCCCTAATGGGCCACATATTGCCTCCTGGGCCTCGAAATCGGGGGCAGCCCTTCTGATATTGTTCTCGGTGCCTCTGACGACACGTGTGCCAAATTTGGTGCTTTATTCCACTCTGTCACGATAAAGTGAAAATCTGGCCTTAAGCTACCGGACTATAACCACATGGGCTCGTTACCGTTGTTAATTAATTGGTTAATTAGGTTGATTATGGGGGGGGGGAGTATTCCCAACCTAACCCCCCCACCCCAATAATCAACCTAATTAACCAATTAATAACGGTAACGAGCCCCTGTGGGACTAACAGTATAATATTCCCAACCCAGACGCCCTGTTTACCATCCTCCCCACAGCGCATGCTCCATTTCGCAGGCTCCATTACCGTGTTATTAGACCCCCAGCGAGGTGGTTTCCTGTTTACGGGCTATTTGCGGAGATGACTTGGGGCTCCGAAAGCGTAGGTTGCGCGGTGCGTCAGCGAGATAAGGTGAGATCACTCAGCGGAAGACGAGAATGGCACCAGAGGTATAGAGGCCGGCATGTGATAATCGAATAATTTTCTTTATTTATGAACGTTATGTTGACGTGAAGTGTACTTTCTTGTCGCTTTTCACAGTATACACTCGTAGTCATGGTCGAATCGAACATATGACACCACCGAAGTCCGGGAAGTGAAAGAAAATGAGTCGTGGCCTGACAACCCAACAGCAACAACAACAACGGTACGGTACACCAAAAATACTTCACATGCACTTGACTACCACATGTGTATTGATTAATTATTGCTCAAATACTTACGTTTGTTGCGGTTTTCTTGATAGAGTTCCACTGTTTACGGAATTCTGTTATACAAGAACTGGACCTCCATGGTATGAGCGAAGATTTGAACAAAAAACAAAAAACAGTTGCATAATTTGGGTGCATGGTATAGTGTTTACAGAACAGCCATTCTTTTGTTTAGAGCTTCTGTCATTTCCGTTGTACCTGATTTGTCAGCGTAGGGGAGGGGGAGATCCAGTCGGGGCATTTCCCGTTACTTACATTTTTCCCCATCCCTTAAACTGGAAAATTGTCCATTCTCTATATATTTCTCCGGCGTCAAAATAATAATTAAAAGAAAAGATACCTGTCCCTCAGCAGTTTCAATTTAATTTTAAAATTACTATAGATCCTAACTGCTCCCCCATTTGGATATGTCGTTGTCATGCTTGTAGGATCTAACAGGCTTGCAATAACGCGAGTGTCAACCAATCTCTAGAATGCTTCATATTGCTTTGACGGGAACATTATGTTTATGGGTTTTTTGGTTGGCTTAGCCGAATCAGACGCCACTATGCGGAGTAGCTGATCATGCCGCGCCCCCCCACCAGATTGGCACCATAATGCGGGGTAGAAATAGGGACGCCTCTTTAGCATAAAACATTGAGTTAAAGCGGAGACGTTGACCCTATTCCCCCTCGGCTCCCCAACCGCAAATATGATAGTTAAAATACGGCCGTGATGTCGTAAGACTATTAAATATTCAGACCTGGGCGCTCTGAACACCAAATTCCATAGAAATCTGTAAGATCCTACATCTATTTAGCGACATTGGGGAGCACTGGTAGAAAATTAATTTATTAAGATTGTTTCAATTTGTTCCTTCTGACAAGGTGATGCGCATTATAGTGGGGTTTATTAGGACTGGCCAGACACTGGCATCTTGCAGATTTTCTCATCCTCAACCATTAGTGCACATTATTTACTTCCTTTTTATGTGCCAGTGAATAAAATTTGATAGTGAAAATAGAGAAACTGAAGAAGATAAAACTGTCAAACTTTTTGATTACATGTGAAAGTATAGTGGGTGCTACACCAGTGATGTCATCAGTCAGAATTTTTGCTCGTCAAATTTCACTTATTCTAAAGAGTAACAATTTTATTAAGGCCATCCACAATTTCTGTTTCCAGTAACCCTGCCTACCCATATATTTTGCAGTCAAAAAGAAAGTTTGGGTAGACAATTTTGTTTAATTCTATGTTTTTCAGCAGTACCGTATTCCGTGAAATACTATACAAAAAGGTCAAAAATCCACTAAAAAAAAAAATATATAAAAAAAAATAAAAAATAAAAATTTCTGCCGACCTACCTACCTAAATTTTCTAAAGTTGGTTACTGGGAAACAAAAATATTATCGTGGATGGCCTTAGGCTTAAACGTATTTGGAAGTATCTGATTCCATAGATTATTAATCTGTCCAGCAGGGTAGAGTGTTGGGGGTCCCTCTCAAAATGTAACATGTTACATGTAGATTTACCATGGAAATTTCCTTATCAGTTTAACTCTTTCCCCCATAGACTTGTAGGGAATTTTCTCTCTCTGACCCATAACAGATTTGTAATGGCGTAGCTCTTTAACCCATGGACTGATTTCAATTTTCACACGTTTCCAGCGATGTAAAATATCCCGTTTTATGTCCCATGTCATGTGGAAAAATATTTACCAATGGTCTCCCACAGGCCCATTCTACGTAATTTGTTCACGTTTTATATCAATATCAGCAACGTTTAATCTAAAAATAAGTAATCTTGCGAAAAAATGTTTTGTGTTTGCTTTCCATCTGTTGGAAATCACGAAAAAAGCTAAGAAATTGTCGCATTTTAGCTGCGTTTTGCAGCGTTCTGTTGTTGTTGTTCTGCTGCAATACCTGTATTATCGCATACCATTGTAAAGCTTATTTTCCGTACATTCGGGATTTCGCAGTTACATCATGAGATGGCAGGTATAGAACGAGCTATAACTGAAAAAGTCCCATATACTTCCTTAAAGGAGAACGAAGGCTGGTAACAAGGTGAAGTAAAACAGCATCACTCATTGGCCCATGGTTGAGCGACCTTGAGCGACCTTTTCTGAGGCCCCGCGTGATTGGTGCAGTCGGTTTTTTGCGCGTGGTCGCCATGGCCAGGGGTCCACGAAACCGCCACGAAACACAGCGGGGCCAAAGAATGGCGGATAAATTTTAAACGGGAGATCAACAGGTCCCGGGAAATGTTTATAATAAACTCAGATGGGCAGATTTGACGAGCTAGTCATCAAGGTTAGATACTTTGGTAGTTTATGCTCGCGTTACGTGAAATTTTCAGGAATATGGAAGCAGATTTTACTATTTCTCGAACGTTTATCTTAGATCATACCAAACTCATTTGGCGTTGAATCGCGCATTTTCCGTCAATTATTTTTCTTCCTCTCCTGATTTCATTTTACCCGTATTACAAAACAAACCAACCGTATACTAGTCAGATTTATTTAAATTTTGGCTTTCTGAAAATGTATAGTTTTAATAATGTTTCACTCAAAGTAAACGCGAAAAAATTGCAAAGTAATCCATAACTTGGGAACTCAGTGACACGTCAAAATGCGTCTTCATGGGTTTGGCGAACATCCGTCAAAATGCGTCTTCATGGGTTAGGCGAACATGCGTCAAAACCCGCTTATATGGGGGAAAGAGTTAAACAGGTTCTCAGTTCACATGACCTTTTCCCTATCTCAATTGAACAAATACACATGCACCCTACATTGTACTTGTATACATGGTATCAGGAGCAAGTTGGCGGATGGTTGATGGGCGGTTCCTGTTGCTTCGATGTAGTTTGTGGAGAAGCAACAGGAACTTGATAATGTTCTGTCCAGCACTGTAATTGCACTTGTCTTAATTGCATCTAGATATAAGTGTCCTGTCTCTGTCTTGTGGACTGTCCTTAGTGTTTTATAGGGTGGTTGGTGGGGTGTCTGATTCCATGTACTACCGGTCTGCTACCTCCTATTTTTGTGGGTGGCCCGTTGGCCTAGCGGTTCAGATCGCTGACATTTTGTGCTGGTTGGGTGCCTTAATCTGGTGGTCGCTGCTTCGAATCCCGCATGGGACTCGACCAATTTTCAGCACTAGAATCTGTGCTATATACTAAGATAGTGCAGTTTCAAAATAATGAAAATACTGTTATACTACCACTTTCTAATTTTCTAAATCTCCTCACTTTGTTGTAGCCCCTTATTTTCTAAATCTCCCCACTTTGTCATAGCCCCTTAGGGCTCCTGGGGATTGACCTGGGGGCATCAATTTAAGAGCTTCCCCTCACGGAAATACAGTACACACCCTAACTGCGCCTCATTTAGTTTGAAATTTTCTCTGATATTCAGACTGCGCCCTATCTGCACCCTGTGGACATACATGTAACTACTTTTTCAATAACTCAGACTGCGCCTTAAACATGTTAAATGCACCCTCTGGACATAACTATTTTATCTAAATTTTATCTAAAATTCTGTGCTTTCTCGTATTTTTTTCCACCAACAGTCATTTTGCTAGTATTCACATGTGTATGCATGCATGACTCTGTAAAGACATGTGCATGCATGTCTTTGTGAAAAAAAGTATTACCCAAAATTCAGACGGTCTGCTTTCTTCACAGTAATTCCTCTAATAAATCGATTAAACTATCGGAAATCAATCACCCATGATTTTTGAAGGAAAATACGATCGAAGGTTGTAATAATTCAATCACCCCCGATTTCCAGTCGATCTCGTTTGTGAACAAAATTTAATCGCCCGCTTCTGTTGTTGCAGTGTTGAAGTCTTTATATTAGGCAGATCAAACAAATGGTGATAGACATAATAAGACCATGTAGCAGGTCTAGGTGTATTACGGACTCATTATGCTGACTTGGAACTGTTTATCTTAACTACTCACAGTAGTACTCTAACTACCGTTACCATGGTTACTACCGTGAGTAGTCTTTCTTCATTTAAAGCGAAGCACTGACCATTTGGACTAACGGATGGGTAGATCATGTTTGATAGCAGGGTTTTAATTCAGCTGATGCTGCAATCAGCATGTATTGATCACGCCCTAGTATAATTTGAAAAAAAGAATCACTTGTACCGTCCCAGACAATTTTCACAAGTCACAGTATCGGAAACTGGGAACTTGATGATTCAAACTTCATGATTCCGACTTCTGTGAATCACAGCTTACACTCGGTTGCAATAAATCGATCACCCCTCATTTTTAATTCCTCTAATATCACTTCCGTTGATCGATTTATAAGGGGAATTACCATATTCTGGGATTTAAATTCATTTATTTGGCATTTGGACTTCGATACTTAATTTAAATAACATTAATTATTTCAAAAACAAAAAATCAGACTTAAAAAAAGATATATTGCTTCTTACATTGTATCTGCACCCCAACTGTGCCCTACCAGTACATGTTCATTACGTATTCATGCTATTATTCTCAGTGTGCCCCAACTGCACCCTATTAACTGCACACTAGTATATGTTATCTGATTAATCAAAACTGTCACATGACCTTTATCTTATTTGGTAATATTAATAAAAGAAAGGCAGACATTAGTTTTCAAAGAGCCATTATAAATTTGAAGATTTCATGCCCATTTAACAAGATTTCGGCGAGTGTTTTATCCGTGTTTTCAGACAGTGGGTAATGTGAAGGGTTTCAGAAACCTGAGTGTAGGAAATGTTCCCCCCGGTAATATTCTCCCCTGGTAAACTTCCCCCCTATGATTTTTTTCCCCCTAGAGAAAATCCCCCCTCAAGGGCAGATACAGTTTTTTAATTTGTTCGCCTTTTTATATGCCCGCCTTATACACCCGCCAAAAGGCGGACGTATTATGTGATGGCGGTTTCCGTCCGTCTGTCCGTCCCGTGTCCGGTCTATATCTGGGACAGTTTTCCATCTACAGTTCTAATTTTTGGTGAGTGGATACCCTACGGGGAGACGATGTGTCGCATACCAAAATGAAGGTCAAGGTCAGAGGTCAAAGGTCACTGGCCTAAAAAACAGGAAATCACTGAAGTGTTCGTGTCCGGTCTATATCTGTGAAAGTTTTCTATCCACAGTTGCAATTTTTTGTGAGTGGATACGCTAGGTAGAGACGATGTGTCGCGTACCAAAATTGAGGTCGAGGTCAGAGGTCAAAGGTCACTGTTGCCTAAAATCAGGAAATCATTTATCATTGACAGTTTTCTATCTACAGTTCTAATTTTTGGTGAGTGGATGCCCTAGGGGAGAACGATGTGTTGCATACGAAATGTAGGTCGAGGTCAGAGGTCAAAGGTCAGTGTGACGGAAAAATCAGGAAATCATTAAAAATTTCTAATTTTTTATGAGTAGATTCAAAAGGGGGAAATGAGGTGTTGCATACCAAAATATAGGTCAAGGTTGAAGGTCAAAGGTCACTGACCCAAAAATCAGGAAATTATTGAAAATAACATTTCTTTGTGTGAGTAGATACATTAGGGGGACACAATGTGTCACATATCAAAATGTAGGTCAAGGTCAAGGTCAGTGTGACCCCAAAATCATGAAATTGTTAAAAATCATGATTTTTTTAGTACATTGAGAAATTACGGGTAGCCGTTTTGTCATGTACGAAAATTTAGATCCAGGTCAATAGTCAAGATGACTGTGGCACCAGAATCAAGGTGAAAGGTCAAAGGTCACTGTGACTCCAAAATCAGGAAATTATTATAAATAACATTTTTTTTGTGTCAGTAGATACATTATGGGGACGTGATGTGTCGCATACCAAAATGTAGGTCAAGGTCACTGTGACCCCAAAATCGTTAAATTGTTAAAAATCATGATTTTTTGTCTCCATTGAGAAATTACGGGGAGATGGTTTGTCACTGTCACTGTGACTCTAAAATCAAAAAATCTTTGAAAATTACTTTGTTTTGTGTCCGTAGATTCATTAGGGGGACATGATGTGTCACATTCCAAATTGTAGGTCAAGGCTGAACGTCAAGGTCACTGTGACCCCCAAAATCCTGAAATTCATACAAAATCATGATGTTTTTGTGTCCATTGATACATTGACGGAAGACGAAGTGTCGTGTACCAAAATTTAGGTCAAGGTAACTATGACCCCAAAATCAGGAAATCACATTTTCATATGCCTGTCGAAGACGAGGTCATGTACAATGCGATGTTGCGTTCTGTCCATTCATCCATTAATATTTGTTGTCCATGCGATATCTCTAGTTTCAAGGTATGGAATGGTACCAAACTTTGAGTATACCTCACTCGCATGGCAAAGAGGAGCCATACATTTTGAGATCAATTTGTCCAAGGTCAAGGTCACAGGCCTTCAAAACTGAATGAAGTATGGCTGACCATATGTGTTAGGTTGGAATATTCTCTCCCCTACATGTATATGGCATTCATCCTGTCTCATATTTGAAACAGCTACAACTGTTGTGAAATAACAACCATACATTTAGTAATTTAACGGGGAGAGGGATCCTTTATGAACTTCATACCTCTTTATTAACTCAAGAACAAAGGTTTACTTCATCACTTTCTTCTTCCTTCATGAAAAATTATCTCGTCTGAAAGGAATCCATTTGCAGGAAAACTACTATTTTCTTGTGTTTGAATATTCTCGATTTCAGTGTGGGATATGTGAGCTCTCGGCTCTTGCTTCAAGGTCAACTAGTTACCAAGAGTTAAGCTCGTTTTAGTTTATCATTCAATATAAGATGTTATATATGTTACATTCTCAGAAGCACAAAATTGTAGGCTAGCTACCAATTGGAATCGAAGCTATCAAACAACCTTGAAATTTGGACCAATGTAATTCCAGATACACGGGCGTATATTGAAGCCCCTTGGGCTCTTGTTAGTTTTGCCGACCGTGGCGAGGCGAAAACATTTTTTGGCCGGGGGTCTACCAGCCGCTAAACGTTCTCAGATGCTCTAAAACGCATCAGACGCATTTCCAGACAATGAATTTCCATATGAGATTATATCAATTTGCGTAACATGCGTAAACCATCTCAAAATTAAATACAAGATGTAAATTTGCTGCATAATAAACTACATGTAAAATACCTGAATTTCTTCGTCTAATTTGGGCGTTTTTCGTTTCTCAAATTGGGCGTTTTTAGACCTCGTTTATTTTGGGCACCCGAGCAAAAAGTTATGCATCAGATTGATATAAAAAGTTATTTCAAGCATGTCATTTTTCAATATCAGAGTGATGATCTATAGGCATTTTCTAGAGTTCAGTTGGTTTCAGACGCTGCAAAATGTATACTGAGTTTACTATTGATTTTTGATCAGTCCCAAAGTAGATGACTAATAAAATTTGACAAACTTTTAATTTAAGAGCTTCTAATCCCTCTGTTATAAATATGCATGTAGGTTAATTCAATATGATTCATCTGACGACTTTCATCATGGCAGCAGTAAATCAATTCTGTAGGGACAGTTGACCATGTGCATACATGTACACGTAGAACTATCGATCAGTCCACATGTATATCAAAATTTAAAGCTTGAAAGATAAGAGGGCAACAGCTGAAGCCAAACTGATTGGTACAGGTATGGAGCAAGGAGGCTCAATCCATTCATGCAATATAATGCTCATTCATCAGAGTAGGCAGCTCAAACGTGCGAGTATGGACAGGTAATCAACACGAGTGTTAGTCTCTTATCTGTTATTAATATTAATTGAATGAATGATAAAATCTGAGTTGGGTTTGTGAAGCATTTACCCAAAATTCATGTCAACTTTAGAGGAGAATGGAAATTCGGTTAGTGAGGACTTAACGAGAACAAGCGCTGATTAGACTGTCTTTTGATTTTGACACAGTTGTCAGTAAATCTTTTTTTCCCAAGTGGTTTCAGACATGCTCCACTCTTTATCTGCCATCAACCTGCCTGGGTCTCACTGAGCAACAGGATGGCTGGATCTGCCTGGATCTCACTGCATGAGCAACATTCAGATATCATGGCTGGATCTACCTGGGTCTCACTGAGCAACAGTCAGATGGCATGGCTGGATCTGCCTGGGTCTCACTGAGCAACAATCAGACATGTCAGATAACATGGCTTGATCTGCCTGGGTCTCCGTTAACATATCCATTTGGGAAATGTTTCTGGAAGATTTAGTTCATCTGTAAATTACACAACAGTGCCCAGTAACTGCTATGATAGTGAAGAATGTTACAGCAGGTTTTAATTTGATGTATTAGTGTCCTGTTGTCAAAATACTAATAAAAATTGAGTTTACATCACATTTTTCATTTTGTCTAGATATTTTTTTTTTTTTTTTAACTTTTCCAAGAGTCTAGGAGGTGTATTTTGTGTACATGTAGGTAATTTAAAGTGACATTCTGGCCAGAATGATGATCCAGCATAGACATGTAGAGAGAGAATTATATTTAATGCCATGTTCAGCAAAATTTCATCTACCATGTCTACATGTATATAGCGAGTATGAATAAAGGATTGTGCTGGCAATTACTTACAGCATATATGCAATGAGAGGATGGATACATGTATATTATGCCCAATTTGAAGACATAAACCTTTTCACCAAGTCCACCAGGTGTATCTTAGCTATATTTTATGTTCATGCCAAGCTTCTTACGGTGGAGTGCAGGAAATACATGTATACTTGAGGTGTAAGTACATGTACATGACTATACTTTGGTACATGCATATATTCTGGCAAAGTCCATGATGTGTAAGTAAATTACAAGTACATTTTACAAGTCCTTGTGGTATCGCCCAGGATTTGGAATTGCCATATGAAAACTCTCTGCTACATGTAATGGAGATAAATGTACTGTTGTACTATTCTGGAAATATGTTTACTATTAATTATCGATTTGTTAAAATGATCGTAAACCCTATAAGGTCAAGTTTCCTTCGAATGAAAGGCCATTGCAAACAGTGTGGAAAAATATTGTAATTTTTACCCTTCGGCAATTTTACACCTTTGAAATATATGTATTAAGGCAGTGTGACGTCACTGGACCTAGATATGATTGCAACAGACCACCATAGAATACCATACTTAATTCGCAGTTTACTTTGCGTAATAAAATCGTAAAAAATTACAATAAATATTTTTCGACACTATTCTCAACATTTGGTCTTTCATTTGATGAAAACTATACCCGAGGGTTTACGATCAATTTAATGGAACACAGGCTGTGCTACCTGTGTACTACTACTAGACTTCAAACTGTCAGACTGAATTGGTGTATGTAATTTACAATAGAATATCAGACTAAGGCAGGAACATCCAACTGAGACATAGAGTTAAAAAGTATTAAGAAAATAATTAAGAAAGAACTTTGGACAGCTGAAAATGTATATGCAGCTGACATCAAGAAACAACAGAAGTAAACTGTAAAACAAGGTACTGACATGTCAAGTGTGTTCACATGTGTCCCTGAGGTTCTTTTATTCATGGAGGGTATATAAGGTTTACAGTTAGCCAATCCAGGTAGAATGTCCTGGTCTTAGGTTACACTATCCCACAGGACATATGAACTTGCATGGCTTAGGTTACACTATCCCACGGGACATATGAACTTGCATGCCCAGTATTAAATGAAGTCTTGACAGTGCTGAATCATAGACTGCATGTTACCTTTTAAATATTGACCACTCCGGTGCAGACCAATGGCGAAGATCACAGAGGTGTACTTGAGGTGCATATTTCGGCAAAGTCCATAAGGTGTACTTGAGGTGTTGTGTATATATCTAATTTGACCAAGTCCCCCCCCCCCATGAGGTGTGCTTGAGGTGTAGGTAAATTACACAAATATTTTGACGAAGTCCATGAAGTGTACTTGAGGTGTATACACCTTGAAAAGGAAAATGAGGTGTACATGTACAAGGTGTACACATCAAGTCTGTAAAGGAGGGGGGGGGGGCACTTTTTTTGCCCCCACCACCCATGTAATTATGTATAATTTTACCCCCACCACCCATATTATTGAATATAATATGTAACCAACCACTACCAGATTTAGATATATACAATGTACCTTCAACTTAACAACCGATGTAAATAAAAAAAATGGGTCTGACTGAAGAGCAACAGCCTGATAATATGACTGGATCTTCCTGGGTCTGACTGAAGATCAATAGTCAGATAACATAGCTTGATCTGCCTGGGTCTCAATGAGCAACAGTTAGATAACATATGGCTAGCTTGATCTGCCTGGATCTCAATGAGCAACAGTTAGATAACATATGGCTAGCTTGATCTGCCTGGGTCTCAATGAGTAACAGTTAGATAACATATGGCTAGCTTGATCTGCCTGGGTCTCACTGAGCAACAATATAAGAGAATTTGGCTTAATTGGTATACCCGGGTCTCACTGAGCAACAATCAGATAACATAGAGCTCTTCATCTCCTTGGATCTTATTGAGCAAGTCAGATAACATGGCTTGATCAGCCTGGGTCTCCCTGAGTAACAGTCAGATAACATGGCTTTATCTGCCTGGGTGTGACTGAAGAGCAACATTGGCTGGACAATGGTGTTCTTTTGGAAACTTGCCCTTGGCGAACCTGAGGTTTCAACACCTGTCGATAAAATTGACAGCACACACAGGAAATATCAAAGTATACCATCCAAATGTTAGGGAAACAAAAGGCGGACGTATTATGTGATGGCGGTTTCTGTCCGTCTGTCCGGTTCTCGTGTCCGGTCTATATGTGGGAAAGTTTCCTATCTACAGTTCCAATTTTTGTTGAGTGGATACCCTATGGTGAGACGATGTGTCGCGTACCAAAATGAAGGTTGAGGTCAGAGGTCAAAGGTCACTGACCTAAAAAACAGGAAATCACTGAAGTGTTCGTGTCCGGTCTATATCTGTGCACATTTTCTATCCACAGTTGCAATTTTTGTGAATGGATACGCTAGGTGGAGACGATGTGTCGTGTACCAAAATTGAGGTCGAGGTCAGAGGTCAAAGGTCACTGTTGCCTAAAATCAGGAAATCATTGATCATTGACAGTTTTCTATCTACAGTTCTAATTTTTGGTGAGTGGATGCCCTGTGGGGGAAAGATGTGTTGCATATCAAATGTAGGTCAAGGTCAGAGGTCAAAGGTCTGTGTGACTGAAAATTCAGGAAATCATTAATAAATTCTAATTTTATGTGAGTGAATTCTATAGGGGGAAATGAAGTGTAGCATACCAAAAAATAGGTCAAGGTCAAATGTCGAAGGTCACTGACCCCAAAATCAGGAAATTATTAAAAATAACATTTTTTTGTGTCAGTAGATACATTCGGGGGACACGATGTGTCACCTACCGAAATGTAGGTCAAGGTCACTATGACCCCAAAAGCGTGAAATTTTTAAAAATCATGATTTATTTAATCCATTGAGAATTTTTGGGGGGCCGTTTTGTGATGTTCCAAAATTTAGATCAAGGTCAAATAGCCATGGTCACTGTGAACCCAGAATCAAGGTCAAATGTCAGTGTGACCTAAAAATCAGGAAATCATTAAAAAATGCTAATTTTTTGCGAGTGGATACAATAGGGGGAAATGAAGTGTCACATACCAAAAGGTAGGTCAAGGTCAAATGTCACTGACCCCAACATCAGGAAATTATTAAAAATAGAATTGTTTGCGTCAGTAGGTACATTATGGGGACACGATGTGTCACATACCAAAATGTAGGTCAAGGTCAAAGGTCAGGGTCACTGTGACCCCAAAATCATGAAATTGTTAAAAATCATGATTTTTTGTGTCCATTGTCATGTACCGAAATTTAGGTCACGGTCAATAGTCAAGGTCACTGTGACCCCAGAATCAAAAAATCTTTAAAAAAAAAATCAGTATCAGTGTCAGTAGATACATTAGGGGGACATGATGTGCCATGTAGCAAAATGTAGGTCAAGGCCGAATGTCAAGGTCACTGTGACTCCCAAAATCATGAAATTCATAAAAATCTGATTTTCTTTGAGTCCATTGATACATTGAGGGCAGACAATGTGTCGTGTACTGAAATTTAGGTCCGGTCAAAGGTCAAGGTCACTGACCTCAAAATCAGGAAATCATCAAAAATAACTTTCTTTCTGCCAGTCAATACGTTAGAGGGGCATGATGTGTTACATATCAAAATGTAGATCAAAGGTCAAGGTCACTGTGATCCCAAAGTCAAGAAATCATTAAGTCACATTTTCATATGCCTGTCAAAGACGAGGTCGTGTAATGCGATGTTGCATTCTGTCAATTCATCCATTAACACTTGCTGTCCATGTGATATCTCTAGTTTCAAGGTATGATTGGTACCAAACTTTGAGGAGCCATACATTTTGAGATCAATTTGTAAAAGGTCCAGGTCACAGTCCCCCAAAACTGAATCAAGGTTAGCTAACTATATGTGTTAGGTTGGAATATTCAGAGTTCTCTCCCCTACATGTATATGGCATTTGTCCTGTGGAGTTGTCTTCCATGTTTGAAACGGCTACATTTAGTTAAACTGTTGTGACATAAAAACTATACATTTACTAATTCAATAGGGAGAGATGAACTTCATACCTGTTTATTAACTCAAGAACAAAGGTTTACTTCATCACTTTCTTCTTCCTTCATGAAAAATTCTCTCGGCTGAAAGGAATCCATTTGCAGGAAAACTACTATTTTTTTTTGTGTTTGACTATTGTCGATTTCAGTGTGGGATATGTGAGCTCTCGGCTCTTGCTTCAAGGTCAACTAGTTACCAGGAGTTAAGCCCATTTTAGTTTGTCATTGAATATAAGATGTGATATATGTTACATTCTCAGAAGCACAAAATCGTAGACCTTTCTCTGGATTGCTAGCTAACAATTGGAATCAAGGCTATTAAACAACCTTGAAATTTGGACCAATGTAATTCCAGATATACGGGCATATATTGAAGCCCCTTGGGCTCTTGTTTATCTACAGTTCTATTTTTTTGGGAACTGTAGAGACGATGTGTCACGTACCAAAATGAAGGTCGACGTCAAAGGTCACTGGTCTATAAAAACAGGAAATCACTGAAATGTTCATGTCCAGTCTATATCTGTGAACGTTTTCTATCCACACTTGCAATTTTTTGTGAGTGAATACGCTAGGTGGAGACTGTGTCGCATACCAAAATTGACGTCACGGTCAAAGGTCACTGTTGCACAAAATCAGGAAATCATTGATCATTGACAGTTTTTGTCTGGACCGCACCGCGTAGCGGTGTCGACCAGACTATGCTGCCACTCACGAAATATCTGAAAATGTGTGCGTGCACTATATCACAATGACCCTGTGTTGACCTGTAACAATCCGCCAGTGATTTGCACTTTTGTTTGTGTCATATCCGGGTATTAAGCAGAAAATGAAGAAAAAACAGTCGTAATCGTTTCATGCTAACTAGAAATAAAACAAAATCTGAATTTGAGAGTATTTCATATTCATTTCTTCGCCCGGGGATTGTTTGAATCCGTGGACTATTTTTTGTTCTTTGCATTGTCTGGTTCCGCACAATCGGCTGAACCCACGATTCTCAGTGCCCACTATGAGCTTACGATGCAACAACAACAATTGGGCCGCCAGCGATGTACTGTCACGCCAGACTGTTGTAAATGTAAATTGATGCCCTGGTAACATGGTAAACTGCCCGCCTCGTGGTGTTTGTCATCTCTGCGGTTTTGCGTGTGCCTGTACGTCCCCAAGAATGCCTGGTGTATAGTTCGTAATTTGTTTGTTGACAACGATAGTGTTGGAGAGACAATTTGTGGGAAAATCCATGTTGTTGTTGCTGCACGATCATTGCGTATTCGCCGAGCAGACGTTACAATAAATGAATTCTCGTTCCGCTCTCGCTGAACAGGTTCCGCTTCTGGGATTATAGCACCCCAGTTTTCAACACTCGTAGTTGCGTCCTTTTCCGTGAAGTCGGCGTTCGTTTTCCATTTTAATGTGTACTCATACTGCATGGAACATATTTCTAGAGGATATGTGTCGAAGCAACAACAATAGTATTTACATTTTTCTCGTCTTGTGAACTTGACCGGATCCTGTCCAGTGCAATGTATTTTGGGGGACACTGCTCACCGAATATAATTTAGTTCGAAAAAGTTTGAACACCAACAACAACAAAACTTTTCCAAAGCGGAAACAACATAATTTGTCAGGTACCGCTTTCGAAAAGTTTTGTTGTTGTTGGTGTTCTAACTTTTTCAAACTAAATTATATACGCAATGATCGTGCAGCAATCGTTGTCAACAAACAAATTTATTATAAACACCAGGCATATAAGTAATCTTGGGGACTTAACGCAAACTCGTGCAGCTCTTGCTAATATCTGCGCTACACAGTTAATAAAACTATCCCGTCTCCTCGCAAATTTATTGTATCGTTTTGTCACAATAGAATTGCATGAATTATGAAAATCTGCTCGAAAAACTGGTAGAAGACATTTGATGCAGACGATCCAATTTTGAGCATATTACTGCAGATAGTTCCTTGCTACCACGAAGACCTGGCATATTTCGAAATAAGCCGCCTTGACAAATTCACTTCCTTGGAGACTAAACTCTGTGTTCCAGTTGTGACTCCCCAAACAGACTCGTCCACAACTTGGAGAAAATCTCCACATGTATCCATACATCTGCTATTGACTGAGACATGCCAGCTGAAACGTTTTGAAACTTTAAACCCATTATTGGTGATCCAGACATCAGTACTTTGAGTACTTTCATTTACCTACAGTTCTAATTTTTGTTGAGTGGATGCCCTAGGGGGGAACGATTTGTTGCATATCAAATGTAGGTCGAGGTCAGAGGTCAAAGGTCTGTGTGACCGAAAAATCAGGAAATCCTTAAAGGGGAATGTTATCGCCGGACCTATGTAAACGTTAATATATACATTGATACTGTAAGAAATCGACTATATAGTTTTCCCCCCGATCTCCGAACTTTAAAACGGTAAATTTGGCGATTTAAACGCGTTCCTACCACAAGCCTGTCAAAGCGGTGACCTTTGACCCATGACGTCACAGAGTGAACCAGTCCGCCATAGCATTAGCATTAGCATACGTAAACAAGTAATGTTGCTCCAATATTTTTCGACTGTATTCTCGTACTTTGGAGGCATCATACCTCGTCGGTGTGTTGTTGGAGGGTGTAGCAACACGAATGGAGATGGATTCAAGTTGCACCCATGGCCAAACGGGGAACAAATCGGGGAGAAATTCGACGAAATTTGTGCAAAACACGTGGGGAAAGCCGACGAAATGGTCTCGCATTTATTTCGCTCACTTCACTGACGACAGCTATGCAAAAACAGAGATGGCAAGAATGTGTGGATATCCCCCTATACTGAAAGAAGCTATTTCCAAGATCAAGACAAATAAATCTTTAACAGAAAGAGAAAATAGACAACCCCTCAGTCTGCCGGAGTGCGTGAGTTATACAGGGACGACCGACCTCGTGGACTCGGCAAGCGACAAACCGTTCCCGCAGACAAGCACTGTAAATCTCCCTGCATGTTTGGGCCCACACCGCGTCCATCGTCTCCTCGAACAGTCCATCCTGAATCCTACAGCTATTACCTGAACTGTAATAATCAATGTACTTTTAATCAACTTATTCCCGTATATAGGCAATTCACTTCTGGCCCCAGCTTATCCTGATTATTTGGTGTCTTTTTGTATCTCCATGTGAGCACACACATTCTATGTTTTTTTGATACAATAAATTGAAATTGATCACCCGGAAGAGTAACTGAAACCAACAGAAAGGTGTGAAGCAAACAATTTTTTATGGGAGGGTGTCCAAGAGGGAGAGTGAGAGAATTAAGGTTTAACGTCGCGCGTTCAGCAACAGGGTGTCCAAAAGAAATAAACGGCTTCTCCACAGGTGAATTAGTTATTGTTTCAACATCAAATAGCTGCCTTTGGAATTGAAACATTGTTTTCATTTGAGAGAACTTATCCACAGGTATGGATTAGCTCCCGTTTTAACATCAAATCGCTAACAATAATTGACAAACACATAATAAAATTAAGCACGTAGACAATGTAAATAAGCCGGCCTGCCACGGTATAACAATCTGTCCGTCCCGTAAGAAATGAAAAATAATGAACCATACAATGCCAATAAACACACACATATAAAAATAAAGGCGTAAATAACTACATAGTATGCTCTTACAATAACAAATTATCTGTAGATTTTAAATGAATATATATATTATAGTGACATCCACAATAAGCCAAGCCGGCCTAGTTTCCTTTTTGCTGTATTATTTAGAAGTTTTTTAGCACGGAAGAGTAAATTTACGATCCTGTGCATTATAATACCTGATCTATGCCTAAAAAAATGCCAGATAAAAGCAGAAATGTATAAATATTATTGTAAGATCCGCAGATAGTTGTAATTTTGTGTATAAAGCATGTAATCAGTGTATTTAAACCGGCCTGCCACAGCCTGACACGGCCTGCCACAGGCTTGAAACAGGCCCGACATCAGGACGACCCAGTTTGACCCCAGATTCGCTTGTATATGGCCACAGGCCCGCAAAACAAGAGTTTTTTTTGGGGGAGGGGGGGGGTGGACGGTGGTATTACGGTGACGTGTCGAAATATAGGGTCTCTATATATATCAACATCGATGTTGATTTATATAAAGCATGGGGTTATATATAGAGACCCCATAATTCGACACGTCACCGTAATACCACCGTCCACACCCCCCAAAACTCTTGTTTTGCGGGCCTGTGTATATGGCTCAAATCTATATGACTCGATAGATTCTCCTTCTCCTAGTTTCATGATCGCTTACTGCCTCTACATTCTATTCAGTTCCAAGACCTGTATAATCTCCAACGTCACAGTCTTCAACGTGGTTAACGCTGAAATCGGAATCTGTGTCAGAGCTTTACCCTATCTGTGTTATCCGCCATGTTTGACTCTGGCCGCTTCACTGTGTGACGTCACAGGGTAATCGCCGGGCGGATTTACTGGGAGTAAAAATCAGGCACTTTGGAGCCGTATTTCAGGATATTGCATCATCGCTAAAATTTTGGAAATAATTCTAAAAAATAAAGCAGGCCACAGGGAACTGCTTTTTATTGGTTTTACCCATTCAAAAATTGTGATAACATTCCCCTTTAAGAGTTTCTAATTTTTTGCGAGTGGATTCAATAGAAGGAAATGAAGTGTCGCATACCAAATAATAGGCCAAGGTCGTAGGTCAAAGGTCACTGTGACCCCAAAATCAGGAAATTATTAAAAATAATCTTTTTTTGTCTTAGTAGATACATTACAAAATGTATGTCAAGGTCAAGGTCACTGTGACCTCAAAATCATGAAATTGTTGAAAATCATGATTTTTTGAGTCCATTGAGAAATTATGGGGAGCCGTTTTGTCATGCACCAAAATTTAGATCCAGGTCAATAGTCAAGGTCGCTGTGACTCCATAGTCAAGGTCAAAAATCAGGAAGTCATTAAAAATTACTAATTTTGTGTGAGTGGATTCAATAGGGGAAAGGAAGTGTCGTATACCAAAAATTAGGTCAAAGGTCACTGTGACTCCAAAATCAGGAAATTATTAAAAATAAATAAATATCCATCCATTAACATTTGTTGTCCAGGTAGGGATTGGTACCAAACATTAGGTACAACTTACTCGAAGGACAAAAATGTACCCTATTCGAGGTTAATGGTCAAGGTCACAGTTCCCCGAAACTGAATCCAGTTTAATTGGACTATAGTCAGGTTGGACTATTCAAAGTTGTCTCCCCTACATATATATGGCATTTGTCCTGTGAAGTTATCTCCCCTGTTTGATACATGTATGAAACAGCTACATTCAGTTTAACTGTTGTGAAATAAAAACCATGCATTGACTAGTTTAACTGGGAGAGCCCCGTGGGACTGGGGGGAATTGACCTGGGATGTCGTGCACACCGCCGGTCATGGTAAGAATAAGCCTCAGCTCCTGCGAGAGCTTGTCGTAAGAGGCGACTGAGCCACCTACGTCGTGATATGTCTGAAATATAGTATGTTGAAAGCGATATTAAATCATATTCACTCACTCACTCCCATTTCTCTGGATTGCTAGCTACCAATTGGGACCATGGCAATTAAACAACCTTGAAATTTAGGCAAATATAATTTCAGAAGTACGGGCATATATTGAAGCCCCTTTGGGCTCTTGTTATGTGTCTTCTTAAACTTCAATAAAAGTCGGATTTACACTTAAAGCGTGTTGTCCAAATTTAGGGATAGCTCGGTCATCAGAGCAGTCTTCGACTGGTCAGGCGATCAGTAAAATTCAAAATGGTAGAGTGATTCATCCTCTTCTCCACAATGAAAATGTGTAATCATATATTACATGTATCTATCTCAGCTCAATCAGACTAAATACTGAAAACTAACATGAAGATTTATGTAATGTCTTATATCTCTTTCTACTTTCTATTTCAGATCAAAACGTCTATGCAGGCTGCTAGTTGGATTGATTCTGGCTGTTGGGCTGACTTCATTCTTAGCTATTTATTACTGGGGCAAACCTTCTGTGCAATCCTCTATTCATATCAATCCGAAACCCCTCAGCTATGACATTGAAAGGACAGCCTCCCTCGTTTTCCCTTCTTTGAAACCGGACATCCTCAATGATACGCCTAAACTCAACCAACTCGGGGAACGACGATCCACCGTGGCTTCCTCTTCCTTAAAACCGGACATTCTCAATGAGACGCATAAACTTGGCCAACTTGGGGAACGACGATCCACCGTGGCGTCTCCTTCCTTAAAACAGGACATCCCCAATGATACGCGTAAACTTCCCAAACTCGAGGAACGACGATTTACTATTTTAGATTGGTCACAATACAGTAAGGACAAAAGGGAAGACCGTTCCATTGGAAATTGTTTCGTAACGCGCAACAAAAATTATCTCAACATTAGCGATGCAGTTGTCATCACAAACAGGAAGCAGTTTCATTTTAGTGACTTTCCAAAGTTACGCCATCAGTGGCAGCGGTGGGTTTGGATTCTGGATGAAAGTCCCTTCCACCCATTCAGTGGAAATGATTTCAGTTTCTCCAGGCTGAGGGGTCTTTTTAATTGGACGATGACCTACAGAACAAATTCTGATGTTTACATTCCATATGGGTGGACCGTGCAAAAGCTCAAACCAGAACCCATTCCAGATTTCATTGGCAAACAGTCTAAGCTCGCCGTTGCCGTCGTGTCCAACTGTGGAATATCGTATGTCCACAATGCCCGATTCAAATACATACAAGAGCTCCAGAAACATGTCTCAGTTGATGTTTTCGGCGCTTGCTCAGGACATCGTTGCAAAGGATATGCAAATTCTCAGCAGACCGGAACATGTCCAACGGTAAAAGAATACCTGTTTTATCTTGCTTTTGAGAACAGCAACTGTCGAGAGTACATTTCCGAAAAAACTTTCAGCCATGGGTTTGATATGGGAACAGTCCCAGTTGTTTTGGGAGCTCGTAAAGATGATTATATCCGCATCACCCCTCCAAAAAGTTGCGTTTATGTGTCTGACTTCAAGTCACCAGAGGAGCTAGGCAACTACTTGAAATCAGTCTCTAGGAATCATACACAGTATATGGAATTTCACGAATGGAGAAGGAACTTCACCACATCGTACCGAATACAGTTTGTGCACGACAAGCCCTTGTGGGAATCACTCTGCAATGCCCTAGTGAAGGATAAAGGAGAGACAAAGATTTATGCCGATTTAGCACAATATTGGACTAAAGCCGATTGTGAACCTCACAAAGACTGAGATTGTTCATGTCATCATGAATCAGTATTGGGTCTTTATAAGAAAATGTGATGTAATCAAAGATTGAGATTAGTCATGCGCTGAAAAGTATACCCTGCTGAAGTCTGTTCGAATGAGTGACACAAAACATTATGGGTGACGGTGCTATTTTGGATGTTTTTTGACTGGTTATTTTCATGTAATTTCCAAGATAATAGACGTTTCGGGATGAAACTTGGCATCAGACATCTGCTACTCAGTTTATCTTTGACATATTTTCCATGTTTATCAGTACATACATGTACATCTTTGCATTCAGAGCACTGAGAGAATTATGATGTCAGGAGTATCAGTGAGCCTATACATGTAGGTGGCGCCACCTGGCATGCCTGGGGACCAAGTTAAAAAAAAAATTCCCGACAATAACTTTTAAAAAGCTGAATGGATTCTTTTTAAATTTGGTATCTGAGTACCTCACCTCCAGATCTTGCTTGGGATTGTTTTTCATGCTGATCTGCCTATAGGTGGACTGGTGCCACCTGGGGGCCAAGTAAAAATTTTGTTTCCGGATGGAAAACTTCGGTGATTGTGGGTACCTTGCCTCTGGATCTCATTTCGGATTGCTGTCCATGCCGGGTACACTTCAAACCAAATCAACTGGTTCAACGTCTGGGGACTTCAACCACTCGGGTTTTCATTTCATTAGTATATGTTTATGAAGTTAAGATGATTTTTTTCACGAAAAATCAGAGTATTCAATGTAATTGTCCATATCCCCATGGCACCAAATTCTTCATGCATTTAATTCATGTAGTGCCAGTTGCCAAAGTTGATACGAAGAATTGAAGAATATTTGTGCGCTCAGAAAATTGAATTCCCTGCCAAAATTTGAGGTGAAAAAGGCTGAAATTTTGAACACGAATAAGTTTCAACTTCCTTCTCAAACATGTCAAACAAGTAAAAAATTGTCCATGTCCATGAAGACTGTGCATGGAACGGAATTGCATGGAAACTGTGTTCAAACATGCCAAAATAGCACTCATCCAAACAGCTCTCTCACCCGTACTGAAGGCTATATTCTTAGAGCTGAAAAGAAACAATACCATTAACCTATTGGTCAGGGTACTGGGAGTACATTTATGTATTTCGCAGAGAATGCTTCCATTATCTAGCCTTGCCCAGCACCATCCACCAAGGGACCAAGTTATAAAAATTATAACCTAGTCAAGTTATTAATAGTGTTGATGTATTTAAGGAAACGGTAGGTGTCCAAATTTCTGTGAACGGGTCCTTAACCCTATCTTGCCGCGGGGGGGGAGGGGGAACTTTCTGCGCTATCTCCAGAATGACAAAAATGGAGAGCTGAAACTCCATGACTTTTGAGCCTATTTGCATAACCTTTCCGAGCAGAGGATCATGGGTAAATTCAAGATGGCATCCAAGTGGGGTACCAGAAAACTGATTTTTTTCGTCATATTTTTTCAACATTTACTAATTTATCATGCAGTTTTTGTGAACAAAATGCATGACTAAAAAGTCAGAAAATCTGACCAAAAAATCCACCAAAAATTCCGTGTTCAAAGCGGCCATCTTGGGTTTTTAACATTTTCTGGTAGAGCTTGATCCAAGGGTATGGTGTGGTAAGTTTCAGCCCTCTTGCTCAAGGGATAAGAAAAATAATTAAGGGGGGCATGCCAGGACAGGTCCCAAAAAGCCCAGGCCAGATAGGGTTAAGGAGAGTTATCACTCTCACTCTCCATTGCTCTCTCACAACATTTATTCCCCGAGAGCTTTTGATCACTCCCCTGGAAAATGAAAATGCAACACTGGAGAGGGATTGATCACTCTCACACTACTTATGCAAAATAAAGTCTAGGGGAATGATCAACAGCTCTCCCACGTTTTACAATACTATTCTGTGAAGTGTTAAGGAACCTATCTGAGCTCCGCCTTGCCAGATAATCATGATAATTGTACAACATTGTTCTTAAGAGATGACAGATGATGGTGCTATTGTCATGAGTGTTGTCTTGCCTGTATCGTTAAAACAGTAATATGGTTCTGTTGAGTAGAGTCAGTGTGTTATTGAATGGTCCAAAAGTTATTTCCAAAATTGTCTTGAGGTGGAACATCATTCTGATTTACAGGACCATTTTCTCTTCAAATGTTCAAATATTTTCACTGGGAAGACAATATTTCATATCAGGGACGAGGGTGAACATGGTGAAAGCTTGTCGAGACTGAGAAAGAAGTATCCATTGATATTCTGGTCACCGTTTTAACATGTTTTGTGTGGAGACCAGTTTCAGAAAAATGTTAGCTACATGTAGTCCATCAGACGGGTAACCAGATATGTAGTCTGTGGTTATTGACTTGAAGTTCGTAAAGTGAAAAAGGGTGCTCCACAGAACTACATGTACGGTCAGGGAACACACTTGTACAAGTGTCATATACATGTACTTCGTTACCTCTTGAATTGATTTTATCAGAAAACCTTCCCTGTTTGCCCGAAGGGTATTGTCTTTTGATGTCATCCATCTGTCTGTGCGTCTGGACAATCAAGGATTATAGCCAGGCATTGTAAATTCATACCATGTATGCATCTGGTGAAGGGCCAGAAGCCTGTTGCAAATGACCCACCGTGACCTATTTTATCAAGGTCAAATTATTATATTTCCTATATTTTTTTAAGGATTAAAGCTAGGGCCTCCAAATACATATTACATATGCAACTGGTGTTCGACCAGAAGCCTATCCCAGTTGACTGACCTTGACCTATGTTTTCGAGGTCATATGAAGTGTATCTTGATATAACGTGAAGAAATATAACTGGGCTTCCCAAATTAATACTGTGTATACATCTGCCGATGGTCCAGAACAAATGTAGTTTCAAATTTATTTTTGGTTTATTTTGAGAGGTTTACAAACATAGAAACCCACTTTTAAGTTAAATCACAGGCTTGGAATCCATGCTTAACATTCCTTGGGTAGTTTATTCGAGCATTCTCACAACAACACAGCTGTCACTTTCGCTGCAAGATAGCGCTGAAGTCAGATAATATTCCGTGATATTATATCGGAGTTTACTGAGATTGACTACAGTACATGCAACTGGCCGTTGACTGGAAGACTTCAAGTTGCTTCAATGCATTTTGCTGAGAAGCAACAGGAACTTGATAATGTGATGTCAAGCACGGTAATATCACTTGTCTTTATTGTACCATGTAAGCGTCCTGTCGGTGTCTTGTGTGCTGTCCATGTTTTATAGGGTGGATGGAGGTTGTCTGGTTCCATGCTTTCAAAGATTTCTTCTTTGAAGTAGCAGGAACGCCACTTGGATGGTGCTTAGTTGATTCATAGCGATATAGCTGAAATATTGTTGAAAGCGACGTTAAATTCTATTCACTCAAGTTGGCTAACCTTGACTTAGTTTATCAAGGTCAAATTCATACTACTGGTGATGGGCTAGAAGAAAATATGAGTTGACTGACCCTGGCTTACTTTTTTACGGCCAAATTCTAATTGTGTATAGTGATATCTTTTGTATGTATAAAAAAGTTTTGCAAGTTCACACCATATCTATGTAACTGGTGATGGAACGGTTTATTGAAGATGACAATGACCTATTATTTCCAGGTTAGATTCAACATTTGCAATATTTTATGAAAGATGATGGCTAGACTAAAAATTTTTGTCTTCAGTTTTGGTTTCGGCAGCTATACATGTATTGAAGCAGTATATAGAACATTTTGAGGGAAGGGACATAGATGAGATATACGTGGAGAAATCCCAATAATTTTTGATTCACTGAAGATTCACAGGTTGGAACATGTTAAAAATATGGTATTCTCCTCTGAAATATAATAACCTAATATATAAAATCAGAGTGAACTAGTTCTTGTAGGCACAGATCAATGGTGGGTGGGAGTAAATTAGGTTTTGTTTCATCAAAATAGTCCCAAAGAAGCCCCTGTACCTATATGTGTGATGGTTATGATTATGGAAGTCCCCAAGACACCATAAGCCTTGTGCCCCGTGGTGCCGCCAGTTAACCTGGGATGTTGTTGTGCACACCCCAGATCATGGTAACAATAGGCCTCGGCACCAGGGCAGCTTGTCGTATGAGGTGACTAAGTGGAGGACCCGTGAGGTGAAATATAGTTGAAAGTGACATTAAATCATATTCACTCACTCACCCGCGGGGTTCGGTAGATACTTCATGTAGGGAGCTATTGTCAGAGTCCTTGTGCAGTTGAAAAGGGCCAGGTCTAGACATATTAATCTCCCCAGATTATTCTGGTTCAGGTTCAAAATACTTTAAAGTGCCAAACAAATTTTGCTCTCTGACGATCCATTGTGATCAGTGTCTGTAGAACCTAATTTTCAAAATTCGAAATTCAATTTTTACCCCTCGGCCAAATTTGGCCTAGGGGTATTGTCGTCATCATGTACGGCTGTCCGTACGTACGTCCGTCCGTCCGTTACCGCGATATCTAAAGAACCGTTTCATGCATGGCAACCAAACTTGTTACATCTATTTATCTTCACGTAAATCAGAAGCCTATCGAAAATGAGTCATCTCGGACAATATTTTGCAGAGTTATGCCCCTTTTTACAAATATAAATCCATTTATGATTTGTTATTGTGATAATTTCAGAACTGTTCCATATACAACATCCTAACGTGATACAGTTGTGTCTCTTGACCTAAACTAGATGCCTATCGAAAATGAGTCGTGTCAGAAAGTATTTTGCAGAGTTATGCCCCTTGTCTAGTAAAATCCGTTACCGCGATATCTATAGAACCATTTCATGCATGGCAACCAAACTTGTTACATCTATTTATCTTCACGTAAATCAGAAGCCTATCGAAAAGGAGTCCTCTCGGACAATATTTTGCAGAGTTATGCCCCTTTTTACAAATAAAAATCCATTTATGATTTATTGTGATAATTTCAGAACCGTTCCATATACAACATCATAACGTGATACAATTGTTTCTCTTGACCTGAACTAGATGCCTATCGAAAATGAGTTTTTTGCAGAGTTATGCCCCTTGTCTAATAAAATCCACTAATTCCTATGTTAAGTTTGCATATAATTTCTATATCATGTTTGTATACTATCACATTTATTTATTGATTGGATGACTGATTTATTGATTTATTCTCTTACACAATGCGAAGAATGCCTGCAAATCTGTTTTGAAAATGACACTAGATGCCTATCAAAAATGAGTCGTGTCAGAAAGTATGCCCCTTGTCTAACAAAATCCACTAATTCCTATGTTAAGTTTGCATATTATTTCTATATCATGTTAGTATACTATCACATTTATTTATTGATTGGATGACTGATTTATTGATTTATTTTCTTAGACAATGCAAAGAATGCTTGCAAATCTCTTTTGAAAATGACATACATGTCCCATTTAGTATACATGTACTGTATTTATCTAGCCATGTGTACTGTTGTTTTGGTGAGACACCAATACAGCTCTTTCAATTTATTCCAGAAACAAATTAATTTAAGGGGAGGAAAACTTTTCTTTTTTTCAAAGAAAGTACACTTACAATACCAGGGGTAAATATTTCTTCCCACAAGCCAATCAATTGGTAGAGACACCCTTACATTATAATAGCTGGGGTTCAGAGCCGAGGGGTTTTGATAGCGCAGCTTCATGTTTTTGTAGTTTTGGTTAAGTTTTTGTTAGAGTCACGATTTTGCTATGGTATATTTGTTTGCTTGGGTCAGCGTTGCCGTGTTACCGATAAGGTTAGGTGCGATGTTAAACTTCAAACAACCACCCAATCAAAATACTTTTGAGTATTTGGACCATGGATAGTGTCAGATATTTCACTCTGATGTTTTCACCACCATTGTCGGACAGTATATGGGGGAAAACATACAAAGTGGCTCAGTCAGACATGAACTCTTGCAAAATGGTCACTTATTACACATTATGGCATGTGTGGTGTGTGTTGAACTACTCTATTAATGTACAATACAGGTCATGTGAGTGGAAACTTTTTGTGGATATTTATTGCAATATTATAACGATTATTTAATGATGAGACAAAGTTCCCCTTGTGGAGAAAGTTGTCGGTTTTATGTTAGGCAATGTTAAGGTGTTCACATTGAATTTTGTATTTCCTGTATCCTCTACCTTATACATTTCATGGTAACAGTGTCTTGAAGAATATCCCATGCAAACAGTTAAACTGCAGATTTTAGTCTTGCTATATATACCGGTGAAGGCATGAAGGTTCCCTATCTGGCATGGGCGATTTGGGATATACCGCAACGTAACCTGGGGAGGTGCAAACAGTGCCCCCCCCCCCCCTCCTAAATATTTTCGTCATCCCTAAGGCTGCAGTGCTGAAACATACCACATTATATCTTTGGGTCAAGCTCCACTAGAAAATCTAAAAAATCCAAGATGACCACCATGTTGACATCACAGTAACATCATTTCCAAAAAACACATTTTTTAGACGATTTAAAAATAAAATTATATATGTTTTCATCGCAAAAACTGCATGATAAATTAGTAAATCATATACATGTACTCTGATGTGAAATAAAATAGCTTTGCCCACTTTCCCTGGTAGAAAAGCAGGGATTTTGAAGAAAAATAATAAAAACTTCATTTCTCTGGTACCCCACATGGTCACTATTTTGAATTTACCCATGATCTTCTGCTTGGGGGGGGGGGGAGAGGGGGTGATGCAAATAGGTTTAAAATGACCCCAATACGATAAGCTAAATAGTCAGTGTGTCAAAAAAAACAAGAGCATTTTGATACTCCGGACTTACAAATGTGTTCACTATATTATATTATATTCATATTGGTTATGGTATTATAAATGTATGTATATATTTATATCCATCAATTGTGTATGGCCAGCCCCGTGGGGCCTCTGGGGATTGACTTGGGATGTTCAGTTCAGTTCAGTAGGTAAATCCCTGCTCTATATAGGAGCACCTCTGTATAGGAGTACATATTACTATAATTGGAACCACTCAACATTTATAGCTCAACTATCGTGCTGTGAAATGAACATTTATACAATTCTACAATTGGATGAACTACTATTCTGAAAGTGCTGTGATAGTCTAACCATTTGAGCTTTCAAGCGGTGCCGGTGTATGCGATGTACTACTGTGAGTGGATTTATATAGCGGTCACTGAAAGACACCCAGGTACTTTATTCCCCAAGTGCCTCCGCTGGCGAAGGTATAGCGTAGCAACTAGTTCCACCATCAGTCCATATTACCCTGGACACCGAATCAGTCCAGCGCCGTGTGAATAGGCGAGTATATATGTTAGCGGTCACTGGCGAGGGGCGAACCCACGCCAGCTGCAGCACTCCGGGTCAGAGTCAAACACTCTAACTACTTCGGCCACGACACGCTCATGTTGTTGTGCACACCGCAGGTCATGGCAAGAATATAGGCCTCAGCTGACAGAGAGCTTGTCTTAGAGGCGACTAACTGAGGCACCCGCGGGGTTCCCTGGTGTGAAAAGGAATAGGACCTCACCCGTGTGGTTCCCGGGTGTAAAAAAGGAATAGGATCCAATGTCGTGATATGACTGAAATATAGTTGAAAGCGACGTTAAATCATATTCACTCAATTGTGTATGGTCATACAGTTTCAATAGTCCGACGAAGGTCATGAAGGTGCTCAGAAGTTTTATTGCATCTCTCGCTTAATAATATATCTTCACTCCTGGAAACATATGTTGAAAAGGAACAAGAGCCTTGTGATACGCGGACTTACAAATGTGTTCACTATATTATATTCATACTGGTTATGGTATTATAAATGTATGTATCTCTTTATATCCATCAATTGTGTATGGCCATACAGTTTCAATAGTTCCATGAAGAGTCCCATACAGTTTCAATAGTCAGTTTTATTGCATCTCATGCTATATATCTTCACTCCTGGAAACATATGTTGAAGGGGGACAAGATCATTTTGATACTCCGGTTTGCTGATGTAATCGTGACATGTAGCGTTTTGGTCATTCCAACCAGCGTTTTGCCCAGGAATGAAGTATACATGTATCTTTCATGTCTTTTGAAATGACAATCATGATCATCTATAGATGTAAGAAAAAGAAATAATGTTTTCATAGGTTAGCTCAATGGTTACTTCATGCACGATTAGTGTGGGAAAGTTTATATTTTAGGGCAAGGGTGAAGCTCACACCCTAGAATTTATAAACTTTCCCACGCTAACCATGCGTAAAATAACCATTAAGCACGCCTATGAAAACATTATTTTCTGTTGTATTGCACTATCCAAATTGATTATCAACAAAGATTATAGAGAAAAGTTGAAAACATATTTTAAACTTTGACAACCTTTCTCCCCTTTCTTGAAAAAAAACTCATCCACTGATGCTCCCGTCTCGGTTGGCATCGTGCCAATGTCAGTGGACAAGTTTATGTGGTCTCTCAAATGGGGAGTGATACTGTCAGCTGAGTGGAAATTATGTGGTATAAGTCTATTTGTGTCGCATTGTTGATCAATTTCACGATGGAAACAACGATTAAACTTGAGAAAGAAATTTCATCTTGTATTTATTTGTTTGTTTTATTCGATTGTTACTTGTATGAGAGCAGACGTCCCTTTCCTCATCCGACTTGTGAAATGGAATCTCCCAATGAACACCTGCACTTCACGGATGTTGATTTCACATAACCGTAATAAATGCACGGTTTAGGTCGATGTGATTGACACAAGTGTTCTAGAATAACTATTATATATAGATGATAGTCCAGGGGTTCATAACCTAAATATTCTAATATTTTAACATTTTATCCGAATGTTTACCATGATTATTGGCTTCTCTATCAGTTCGGTACAACTCCTAAATGTCAGAATAACCTATCTCCCGTTCTAGCGATTTGTTTCCAGATAAAGAAACATCATTATATTTTCCAAACGAAACCATGCATTTTTCCCGAGTAGAGAACACTGTAACATTTCCAAAGCAGGAAACCAGTTTCCTAAACAGGAAACGATGTAAAGTTACTGAAACAGGGAACTGTGTAAAGTTCCTAAACAGGAAACACTTATATCATTTGTATTGCTCATAGGGGGAAAATGTTCTTTTCAGGAACAGTATTGTAGTTCGAATTCTTAGGACTTATTTATAATACATATAATGTACATCCATTAACATTAACATATGTAACGATTGAATGCGTGATGATTATAGGAAATACAATGTTGCAGGAAATGACTGGAAATACATTTTTGCTACAAAACACATGTCAATGTTTAACTTATTCGAATTCTTAGGACTTATTTATAATACATGTACATCCATTAACATATGTAACGATTGAATGCGTGATAATTATAGGAAATACATTGTTGCAGGAAATGACTGGAAATACATTTTTGCTACAAAACACATGTGTCAATGTTTAACTTATTCAGGCTAGATGATTATAAAATATGAAATATACAAGCGTCTAGTCTGTCATTCAATATATGAGGCGCCGTCTGTCACTTTCTGATTTAATCTTTTCACGGGGCGATGTAGGCCCGTAGGGACTAATGGTCCTGTCTTGTAGTCAGAAAAAATTGAGCACCAGCTCTGTGTCTTGCTAACACAGCAAAACATAGAGTTCTTACACGACAAGAAAGAGGTCTGAAACTTCCTTCGTTAGAGTGTCCAGGTTTCTGTGTTTTTAATGTTCGCGTATAGTTGCAGATCTGATATGTTTAAGTTACATTTCCATTTTATCTAATTTTATGCGTGTTTTCGTTCATTTTCCAGTGGCACAACTTTCGTGCTCAAAATATGTCATCTGCTAAACCACAGATTTTGAGAGGCGCATGTTGAGTGATTTTGTGGGACTAACTCAATCTCATTAGAAAGCGTGTTTGGGCTGTAATTTAGTATTAAATAATACCAGTATAAGTGTAATTCATTGTAGAAAACAATGGGATATTTAACTTTGCTTGTATTCATTTACATTTTCATGAAATATGTGTGTTGAGTTACAGTTTGGAATTTTCGCCATTTAAGCTTACCCCTCAAGACCCTCTGCATTATCTTTTTATAGTAAGTTTCTAAAACCCAGTGGTGGTCAAATCATTTACGTAATAATTTCCCTTTATTCAGAAATGTTTTCTTTCCATTCTACTTCAAGCAAGCATTTCCCCCTGATCTACAGAAAGAGCTCTGCATATCACAGTTTTGAAGCTATAAGGTGAAAGGGGAGATAACCAAATAGAACTGTAATATACTAGGGAGGAGGTACATGAAACAATATGATGCCATGAGAGGATGCATCCCAGCATAGCTCCAGTCCATCTAACCATGAGGATTTTATATTGTATCTCAATCCTCATTTTTACCCCTCGGCCAATTTTGGCCATGGGGTATTGTCGTCTTGTACGTCCGTCTGTTCGTACGTCGGTACGTGAGCGAGATAGACGGAAAACGGTTCCACTGAAGAATTCCAAATTTGGTATGCTTATTTACCTAGTCAAGGACCAGAAGCCTATTGAATTGGGATCTGATTGGGTGGAAACCTTGGCGGCCATCTTTAATTTTATGCAAAATGGATAATGATCCATATCTCGGAAACCATTCAACTGTTCAATACGAAAGTTAGTATACATCATCGATACATCAAGCAACTTTCAATGAATTACCAAACCGGCTTTTCTGATTAGCTGGAAATCCTGGAGGCCATCTTTAATTTATGTAAAATCGATAATGATACATATCTCTGTTACCATTCAATTGTTTTATATGAAAGTTGGTATACATCATCGATGCATACAGATACTTTAAATCGGGACCTGATTGACTGAAAACCTTGGCGGCCATCTTTAATTTATGCAAAAACTTTAATGATATATATCTCTGATATCATTTAAGTGTTCTATACCAAACTTGATATACAGCATCGATGTATCAAGAGACTTGCAATGAATAACCACATCAGTTCCTCTGAGTGGAGAGAAGGATGGGCGGCCATCTTTAATTTATGCAAAATCATTAATGATCTCGTTCTCTGATACCGTTCAAGTGCTCGATTTGGTACACATCAATGCATCAAGAGACTTACGACAAATGACAGTTCTGGTTTCTCTGATTGGGCGGAAACCTTGGTGGCCATCTTTAATTTATGCAAAATCTTTAATGATGTATATCTCTGATACCATTTCAGTGTTCTGTACGAAACTTGGTATACAGCATCAATGTATCAAGAGACTTTCAATTAATAACCACATCAGTTACTCTGAGTGGCGGGAAGGATGAGTGGCCATCTTTAATTTATGCGAAATCATTAATGATCTCTATCTCTGATACTGTTTAAATGCTCGATGTAAAATTTGGTATACATCATTCATGCATCAAGAAACTTATGTAATGAAAACCGGTTTCTCTGATTGGACGGAAACCTTGGGGGTCATTCCTAATTGCACAATTTTTGATAATCTGTATATTTGTGACTTGACTGCTTGGTGTTCCTGACATCTTGGTTCAAATTGAATACATTATGAATGTACCCAGAGCCGAGGGGTTTTCAGATGCGCAGCTTCGTATTGTTATTTACTGCTGAAGGATATGCTTTCGATTATCTGAAAAAAGTGGAAATTTTATTTTATCATTTCATCAGGTTGGTTTCATAATAAATGTCTGTCCCAGCGGTTTTTTTAAAAATATATATATGTGTACAATTGCACTAATGCACTAGAGATCCTTGTTGAGAGGAATGTGTGAGACTGCAAGTATGGCTCTTCGCCATGAGATGGAACATCAAAGAGTTAGTGGAATTATTCCAACAGCCTATTTTACATTCAAATAGCCCCGTTTCAGTGCCTTAGGCTCTAGTTATTTATAAATATTTTGTATTTATCAGCCAGATATATAAATCCGTTAAACATGAAGGTGAAAGAAACACTGAGTTTAGTAAAATTTAAATCCTATATCAGTGAAAATAATGCGTGAAAGATTTATAAATACCTATTTTGAACTATTAGAGATATATATATCTCCATTTATGGTTTTTTTAATAAATTTTTTAATATATATATATATATATATCCGCGATCAGCGATCTCGTATTTCTATATCTGACGTAACGTATCTTGCTGATCTATAAATATTTCAAAATTTTATTGTTGGAGATATATATATATATACTGTCATCGCCAAAGTTCTGATATATAAATCCTGAATTGAGAAAGTATTGGATATATATATCTGGAGTAAGATATGCTAATGATTAACTGGTGACATCGTCGGTTTTGCTGTGGTTTTAGAAATGACCAGGGCTCATAAACGTTGAAATGTCAAGGTGTCAAAATTTATGGTCCAGTTAGAGAAAGTTTGTTTATCCGCCGGTGGAAATGTTTGTACAAAATCTTGATTGTCATATAGCTATAGTGGACATGAGTCTTTCGTCTCCACGTTAGTTAACCCTCTAATAATTCAATCATAAGAAGTGAAATGTCGCTCCAAAAAGTGATAAAAAGGGTGATAAAATTTATTAGAACAGAACGTTGACAAAATGGCCAGAAATCCTGCAGATGAACCATTATTTCTTGGTTAATTCAATGATTTAGAGGAGGATCAAATTTATTAGACGACTGATTTGAATTTTGTTCATGAAATTAAAGGGTTATTGTATTTGGTGATTGGATTATTATAGGATTTCCTGCTGGTAGCCTTGTACGTCCATGCATGGGTTTTCTATCTGCTTGTTTTATGAAACATAAGCTGCTCTTCATGCATAGATTATAATCTGTAAATATTCAATTAGGAGTGTCGACGTAATCGATTGCCCTCTCAAATGACTTTTGGCTGTTTTGGTTTTGCATGTATACAATTTAATTTGAGCGTTTCATTATATGAAACGGTGCCATATTATACTAAAATATATAAGAAGACCAAAACAAATTTCTACATTTTGTCGCCTGACATCATATTGACTGAACTTGTACTGCTGTAGGCTTATATTCTTTTTGTTGTCTGTGATAATGACACAAACATAAACGTAACAGCAAGGTTTTTATTCTCAGGTAAAAGCAATGCTACCTTGGCCTTTCAAAAAGTCGGAGAACCACAATTTAAAAACAAAATGAACTTTCAGTTTTCGTTTATGTCTGTGTCATTTAAAGAGCAGTCCCTGTGGACACACTTAAAGGGTTATTTCAACACTTTACGAGTAAGTTTTAACACTTTAGTTTTAAGCGTGCGGAAATGAAAAGCAAAAAATATCTTTATTTCTTAAAAAAAATTAGGCAGCCATGCCTTAGCTGGAATTGTCCACCAAAAGTAAAATATCATTGGGTTAAACTTGTTGACTGCATCATGAAGCATATAATGTATTAGGATAAACTCCATGATGGGAGTGCAAGAAATGCTTAAAGAATTTCCCCAAAAACTTTGATAGATGGTTCACATCTTATATAGTGCCTCTTTACAACACAGCGGGACTCAGTGGAATGACTGTGCAGTGTTCGTCCACACAAATAGCAGGTGACAGCGCAGTCAAGAAAAGACTTGGAGACCTCTTTGTCTGTTTGTGACATCAGCGATTTTGGGCAGCTCGTTAGCATGTTTCACTAAGATATATTTATCCACAAATTTCTCAGTTGAGGATTTATATATCGGAACTTTGGCGATGACAGGATATCTCCAACATGCACATTTTGAAATATTTATATATCCGCAAGATACGTTACGTCGGATATATAAATAAGAGATCGTTGATCGAGGATATATATAGCCCCATGAGGCTCCCGGTAATTGACCTGGAGTGTCGTTGTGCACACAAGTGTGCACACCGGTCAGGTTTTGCCGGGGGAGGTACTCTTGCATCCACCAGGGGGCACTGTGCCGTATGACGTCACTTCCGGTCTGGGTGAATGTGATAGGACATGTACTGAAGTGTGACGTCATGTATGACGTCACTTCCGGTCTGCGTGAATCGGGCGTGTGTATTCCTTCGCGGTGATGCGGTCTGGTGGTGATGCAGTTGTGGGAAAAAGCTTCCGCGGAGAAAAAGTAGTCCCCAGACTTCAAATACGCTGCATGGTCCGATTGGGTCGAGTGAGGTATCAAAGTGAAGCATTCGTGAAGGGGCATCCAGTCATGGGTGGGTGCATGTAAAATTAGGATTTTTTCCTGAAACTATAAAAAGCGGAACACGGACTATACCCCTAAACTAGGGGAAAACCCCTATCAACTCTAGCCAAAAGGGCTAATATCGGTCTCCGGGCTTATTGGGACCTGCCTATCAAGTCAATGGGGTGGGTGCATGTAAAATTATGATTTTTTCCCGAAACTATAAAAAACGGAACATGGGCTTTACCCCTATCAACCCTAGCCAAAAGGGCTAATATCGGTCCCCGGGCTTACTGGGACCTGCCTATCAAGTCAATGGGGTGGGTGCATGTAAAATTAGGATTTTTTCCCGAAACTATAAAAAGCGGAACACGGACTTTACCCCTACAATAGGGGTCTGCATTATACAATATAAGGGAAAATGCCTGTATGGGGTATGGGGATGGTCAATTTTTTTCGTGGGCTTTACTATGGCTTGTGGGGTCGCGTTTTTCTCGTCTCGCCAAGAAAATGACAATGGGAAGGGTCCCGGAGCGAATCGGTGAAATTTTTGGGAAAAGTCACCGAGGTCTGTATATAGGCCCATAGGCTGGCCATGGGGGTATAGGTCCAACCTGGGAAATTCACACACGTTCATTGTGATATGGGTTGCTTGGATTTGTTTTTCACGTCTCGTCATTTAGAACACGATGGGAAGGGTCCCGGAGCGAAACGGTGAAATTTTTGGAAAAAGTCACCGAGGCCTGGGTAGGCCCATAGGCCTATACTGCATGGCTATGGGTGTATAGGTCCATACGGGGTGGACGTTTTGGGATCTAGGGGAGCCACTAGTGGGCCGATTGGATCGAGTGAGGTATCAATGTGAAGCCTATGTGAGGGGGCATCTGATGGGGCGAGTGCGGGGTTGAAATATCGTCACTGCGCATGCGCAGTGGACAAAGGGTATGGAAATAGACGTTTTGGGGTCTAGGTGGGCCACTAGTGGGCCGATGGGATCGAGTGAGGTATCCATGTGAAGCCTATGTGAGCTAGACTAGGGTGTCGTTTCCATTCTGCTGCGCAGGTCACGTGGGTTGTGACGTCACTTCCGGGTTTCACCTCCAAACCCAGAAGAGTTCCAATGTTCTCTTAGACGTCCGGATGTTCAACCTCCGGGGTTTTTCCCGGCCCGGCCCGGCCCGCCCCGGCCGCAGCGCGCGCGCGCGGGGGTGATCTGATGCCGCAGCGCGCGCGGGTTATCCGGAAGTGTGTGGGTGAATCCGCAGCGCGCGCGCGCATGAAGACCCTCATACATACCCCAATGCAGGCGCAGACGTGATGTGCCCGGATGATAGACACGGACGTCGCCGAGAAAAACACATACAACACGTCACATACAGTCGCCCCCCTCAAGACCCTCATATATACCCGAAAAGATACGGACGTTACCGAAAAGACACGGACGTTACCGAAAAGACACGGACTTTACCGAAAAGACACGGACGTTACCGAAAAGACACGGACGTACCCGAAAAGACACGAAGGTGAACGACATTGTGGAAAAACCCCACAGACAGGTTAGTACATGCATTCGTATGATGTTCACAGGTTACGCCCATTCACGAAGGACCGTCACAGGGCGTAGTAGAAAAAAGCGCATTTCTAACCTTATTGACCTTATGGCGCAAGCGAGTATAACAAGTGCCCATGACTCACACGGTGTATAAAACCCTACCCAACAGGTACACTATAATGCCACCTCTCTAACCGTTCGCTTTTCATTCCCCACCATGGCAGCGAGCGGAACAGAGCTTGCGTTATTCCAACTGACGTCCGACGTCTTCCTCATCGTCAATGACGATCACCTGGAGCTGGTCCAAGACGCACCGCAGAAGGTGAAGATTTTGTTATCGCTATCAGGCTGGACTCTATTGACACGATTGTTACAGGGAAAAGACCCCGAAAGGGATTTCATGCACGTGGAAGTCGGCGTGCACATACGCACTGCTGGAGAGGATTCCCTTTTTCCCCGGTTGGAACAGAGTGGAGGTGCCTATATCACACTCTGTCCACCCTTATGGATGGCACTGAAAGATGTACTCCCCGAGGTGGATGACTTACTACACCCCGAGGTGAAAGAAGGGACTGTGGCTACCCGGAGGCTTACACCTGGCTGCACCCTATTGTTGTACCCCAAACGAGTGGACCCCATCGATAGCGGACTTAGGTGTTGGTGTACGCCTGAACCCAAAGCGCACGTCTCTTTGTCACCGGAAGGATGGACTACCTTGAAACGGGTGTTGTTGGATGACCTGCACGGTGATAGCATTCACCTGTGTGACGACGTCTACATTTTCTGCGGTCCCTTTTTCGATCGACTCCTCTGTCTGAACGACGGTGGTTTTACCCTGGACCCCGATCTATGGACGGCTTTGGAACAAGTAGTCCCCATTGTCGATAAGATACTATCTCTATAGGAGCCACATAACCAATCAGAATAGTACGTATCACGGACTACACCCGACGTCTAGGCGCGCATGTGTGACATGGTCTATAAAACACGTCCCTCTGGATCCCACACCTTCATTTCTACGGTTGCAGAGCCATGACGGAGATCCAGCCCTATGCGACTCGTAATTTTACAGCATGCCACCGTGGTTAATTCACTCACGGGTTACCGAGCAGTGGTCCGGTCCATGTTTGCAGATGGCGACGACAACGAGGGGCGATGCCAGATCCTGAACGAGTTCACAGAAGCGGTCCTCGACAGAGTGCACTCGATGGAGAGGTGTGCCATCACTCACCACTACTGGACTATGACAGCCACCCTTGATGCTCGGGCTATGGACCACGAGCGCTCACGCCGGAACCAGCGACGGCTCGTTGGCCTCACAATAGTCTGTGCCCTATTGACCCTTGCGCTGTGGCATTGACAGTGGGACCTCACCATAAATACGAGGGTCAGACAGTGTGTGTGTCATTCACCGTTCGTCATTGGATCAAGCATGTCACCAGTCCTACGAGCCATCCTTCCCCTTACACCCCGGGTGGGCTTACACGTCTATGAAGATAAAGTCACCCT